>JADRCD010146786.1:0-14812 GCA_019843815.1 Montemys delectorum | reverse complement strand
AAAAAAAACATATGATCATCTCATTACATGCTGAGAAAGCATTTGAGAAAATCCAACATCCCTTCATAATAAAAGTCTTGGAAAGGTCAGGAATTCAAGGCCCATACTTAAACGTAGTAAAAGGAATATACAGAAAACCAGTAGCCAACATCAAACTAAATGGAGAGAAACTTGAAGCAATCCCACTAAAATCAGGGAATAGACAAGGCTGCCCATTTTCCCTATCTATTCAATATAGTACTTGAAGTCCTAGCCAGAGCAATTAGACAACAAAAGGAGATCAAAGGGATACCAATTGGAAAGGAAGAAGTCAAATTATCACTATTTGCTGATGATATGATTGTATACTTAAGTGACCCCAAAAATACCACCAGAGAGCTCCTAAACCTGATAAACAACTTCAGCAGAGTAGCTGGATTTAAAATTAACTCAAGCAAATCAGAAGCCTTCCTCTACACAAAGGATAAACAGGCAGAGAAAGAAATTAGGGAAACAACACCCTTCACAATAGTTACAAATAATATAAAATATCTTGGTGTAACTCTTACTAAGCAAGTAAAAGATTTGTTTGACAAGAACTTCAAGTCTCTGAAGAAGGAAACTGGAGAAAATCTCAGAAGATGGAAAGCTCTCCTATGCTCACAGATCGGCAGGATTAATATAGTAAAAATGGCCATCTTACTGAAGGCAATCTACAGATTGAATGCAATGTCCATCAAAATTCCAACTCAATTCTTCACAGACTTAGAACAATTTGCAAATTCATCTGGAACAACAAAAAACCCAGGATATCCAAAACTATTCTCAACAATGAAGGAACCTCTGCTGGAATCACAATCCCGGACCTTAAGCTGTACTACAGAGCAAGTGTGATAAAAACGGCATGGCATTGGTACAGTGACAGGCAGGTAGATCAATGGAACAGAATTGAAGACCCAGAAATGAACCCATGCATCTATGGTCACTTGATCTTTGACAAAGGAGCTAAAACCATACAGTGGAAAAAAGACAGCATTTTCAAAAGATGGTGCTGACTCAACTGGCAGTTAGCATGTAGAAAAATGCAAATCAATCCATTCCTTTCTTCTCGTACAAAGCTCAAGTCCAAGTGGATCAGGGATCTCCACATCAAACCAGATACACTGAAACTAATAGAAAAATAAGTGGGGAAGAACCTTGAGCAAATAGGCACAGGGGAAATTTTCCTGAAGAGGGCACCAATAGCTTCTGCTCTAAGATCAAGAATTGACAAATGGGACCTCATAAAGTTGCAAAGCTTCTGTAAGGCAAAAGACACTGTCAATGGGACAAAATGGCAACCAACAAATTGGGAAAAGATCTTTACCAATCCTATATCTGATAGAGGGCTAATATCCAATGTATACAAAGAACTCAAGAAGTCAGTCTCAAGAGAACCAAATAACTCTATTAAAAAATGGGGTACAGAGCTAAACAAAGAATTTTCAACTGATGAATACTGAATGGCTGAGAAACACCTAAAGAAATGTTCAACATCCTTAGTCATCAGGGAAATGCAAATCAAAACAACTCTGAGATTCCACCTCATACCAGTCAGAATGACTAGGATTAAAAAACTCAGGTGACAGCAGATGCTGGCGAGGTTGTGGAGAAAGAGGAACACTCCTTCACTGCTGGTGGGATTGAAGCTGGTACAACCACTCTGGAAATCAGTTTGTCAGTTCCTCCGGAAATTGGACATAGTTCTAATGGAGGACCGAGCTATACCACTCCTGGGCATATACCCAGAAGATGCTCCAACATGTAATAAGGACACATGTTCTACTATGTTCATAGCAGCCTTATTTATAATAGCCAGAAACTGGAAACAACCCAGATGTCCCTCAACAGAGGAATGGATACAGAAATTATGGTACATCTACACAATGGGATACTACTCAGCTATTAAAGACAATGAATTTATGAAATTCTTAGGGAAATGGATGGATCTGGAGAATATCATCCTGAGTGAGGTAACCCAATCACAAAAGAACACACATGGTATGTACTCTCTGATAAGTGGTTATTAGCCCAGAAGTTCAGAATACAGGAAGAACAACCCACAAACCACAAGAAACTCAAAAAGAAGGAAGACCAAAATGTGGACATTTCATTCCTTCTTAAAAGGGGGAACAAAATACCCACAGAAGGAGCTGCAGAGACTAACTATGGAGCAGAGACTGAAGGAAGGACAAGGCAGCCTAATATAGCTATCTCCTGAGAGGCTCTGACAGTACCTGACTAACACAGAGGAAGAGACTCACAGCCATCCATTGAACTGAGTACAAGGTCCTCAATGAAGGAGTTAGAGAAAGGACCTATGGACCTGAAGGGTTTGCAGCCCCTTAGGAAAAACAACAATATGAACTAACTAGTACCCCTCAGAGCTCCCAGGGACTCAACTACCAACCAAGGACTATACATGGTGGGACTGATTGTTCTGGCAGCATGTGTACAGTAGAGGATTGCAAAGTCGATCATCAATGGGAGGAGAGGCCCTTGGCCCTGTGAAGGTTCTGTGCCCCAGTGTAGGGGAATGCCAGGGCCAATAAGAGGGAGAAGGTAGGGTAGCAAGCATGGGGAGGGGGGAGGCAACAGGGGTTTGTTCTTGTTGTTTTTTTTGTTTGTTTGTTTGTTTGTTGGAGGGGAAACTGGGAAAGGAGAAATCATATAACATGTAAATAAAGAAAATATCTAATAAAAAAAAAAGAACTTTGAAAATTATATCTAATCCTGAGTCCCTTGCTTGTCCTCTGCTTCCTGTCTGTCTTAAAGTCAATGGCCTCCTCCATATGCTCATATTGACCCGACACCATGTTCATGGGGCCAAGCAACCATGCACCAAACCCTCTGAAACCAGATCTGAATTCCCCGAAACCATGCACCAAACTGTGTGCCCAAAGTAATCTGTCCTTCTTTATGTTTTTCTCAGGTATTTTGGCTCCCACTATGCAAAAGTGATCAAATTGTTGTTGACTTTCAATAAGATTTCAAAATATATTGAAAAGAACTAAAATGTGGTCTCAACCAATGGGAAGAAAATAGAAAAAAAGTATCATTACAGATACATGCTAAGAGGTAATTCTTCAGGAAAAAATGAAACTGGAGACTATTAAGAGAAATGATGTAACTACTTGATGAACTTAAAATTAAAAGGTCTCTGAAAATGGGAAGGAAAAAGGTTATAGACCTCTTCTTACAATAAAAACAATTCAAAACAGATCAACCTAACCTTTAGTCAGTAAACATATTTTTCTGCCTACAACTACAATATCTCTCTCTCTATTTGCTACAGCTAACTAGGGAGGGCAAGGGAGGGAGAGTAGAGAATTCAGTGGGCACCTGGAGCCTATACAGGGAGATTCTACATCACTTTACCCATAGAAGGCTGCCCTCCAGGTAAAACTGTGTGTATATGTGCTTCCTCTCTTCAATTCTTTGTTTGGAAGGTAAAGAATAATCACAATACTTCATGAATGTACATCAACTCTTGAGAAGATAAAATGTGGTACAGCCATCCAATGTAACATAGCCACCGAGCAGTCAAAATGCTGATGTGTTACAACACAGATGAGCCTTGAAGATATTCTTTTTAAGACACAAAACACAAAAGGACACTATTCTGTTCTCCTTAATGATCTACATCAGTACTTTTAAAATACTAATGCTCACACAGATCACACAGGGCTCTTACTAACCACAGTGTCTAATGCACTGGGTCTTGGGAATAGAGTTTGAGAATGTGTGGGGCTTCTGGCACATGGACCACATTTGGAGCTGCCATCGGTCAGATTAATCCAAGGGGAATAGCACATCTAACAGCAAGTATATGTCACAGAGAAGTGGCAGAGAGAGTCAGTATGTCTGGCTGCCAAAACTCAACCCCTCATTTTCCAAAGACAACCAGATCTTACCCCAAAGGCCTGAAACAAGAGCACTTACTAGCAGCAGATACACTCATAGACAGTTACAGAGATTCCACTCCCAGCTGCGTCATGTGTTCAAGGAGACAGAGAATGGCTGGACACTGTCAGAACCCTTTGTGAAGGGTTATTTTTTTTCGTGGAACCATCAGTGGGTGGATGCTGCAGTGTGAGCATGACCTCTTCAACACTCACAGATGGTGACAGGTTGTACATTAGAAGGTAAGGCTTTACAGATGGTCAGGCCACGGGGCCTCTCTTCTTACAGTGCAGCACCCTCTTGCTTTGTCCTTCTTTCTGTCTTTAATATTCAAGTAAAGGTCAGTGCCCATGGCAAGTGGCAAAGTATAAGGATGAGTGTGAAGCTCAAAGTAAGAAATTAATTCAGAGGCAGAACAAAGAATCAAATTGGAACTGAAAACGCTTCCCTCACAATACAACTGAATCTGTATGCTTTTGGTCCCTAAACTGTAAGAACATGTTTCTTTTCTTTAGAAATATCTTCAAATATTTTTTTACAGCAGCACAAAATGGACTAAAACACTAGGTTTTCAAGTGCACAATCTGCCTGTGCAAGGGCCTTGGTAGAAAGCATCTACAGTTACTACTCTGCCCCCATGTAAATCACCCAGCTGATGGAAACTCCTAATCTAAAGCCACTTAAGTTCTTTTTAGATCAAGCCTTCTGGTACTTTACACGCTCCATGTTTAAGTTTCTCTCCAGTCATTATTTCTTCCCAAATTTTCTTTCTAAAAAGCATTCCTTGGCCCTCCGCAGGACTAGTTGGTAATCTTGTTGACACTCCCATCATACCCAGAATGTTCTGTCACCCCATTTTTCTCTGCATTGTTCCTCTAAATTACCTATCTCAAGCTGAGTTCCTCAGGAGGATTAGCCCTATCACACTAAGGCATTCATTATGTCTAACAAATTCACGCCCCTAGTTTACATCAGGAACAGCACTATTCAAATCCCATCCTTGCTCCAGCAGTCCTCACGTCTGTTTCTGTGTTCTGTGCTGGTATTCCTGACTAGCTTTCCAAGATCACACACAATAACTGGTTCACTCTCCACATAAGTCCAATGGCAAAGTAGCAAATGGCCCACTACATTCCGCCTGCTAACAATATATATTTCAAGCCACTTATCTGGGTCATTCCCCTTTCTCTGCACCAATCTATAAGGCATTCTTTATTTCTGACTCTGTATTCACTTCATATTTACGGCCTTGCATTTTGTCCCTTGCCTCAAGCACCAACATTTAGTTGATGACTACTAAATGCCAGGACATCACGTACCCTGACAGTTTGTCTAGAGACATAATCAATCCCCATTTGGCTTTCAAAGAACTTAGGAGAGACATGCATAGTGGTACATGCCAGTTACCCAAGCACTTGGGAGGTGAAAATGTAAAAATCAGGAGTTCAAACCCAGCCTCAGCTACATAGTGACTTCAAGGCCAGACTGAGCTATATGAGACCCTGTCTCAAACAAAGATAAGAAAGGGATGAATAGAGAGATATTTGTCCTTTTTCTGATCACTGCAAAGAGCAATTCAAGTTACCACTGCTAAATAATGACAAAGGCCTTAAGCATGAGAGTAGAGCCCAAGGACAGTAGAGGAGAAACAGAATGAGAAGCTGGACTGAACCATACTGAACAGAGAGTTAAGGTGGACAATGTGGCCTCTATTCCAAAATACATCATCTGCAAGATTCATTTCTAGCCTGTTCAAAAAAGACCTAAAACAAACCATCAATATGGCTCAGAGAGTAAAGATGCTTACAACCAAGACTAAAGACCTGATTTCAATCCCTGGGACTCACATGGTAGAAAGAAAGAGCACAGCACATACACTCACATGTACATACATACATGCATACATACATACACACATACATACATAAAAGGTTTTAATGGACCTAAAGCTGTGGTGAATACATCCAGGTTTGTTTGTTTGTTTTGTGTTGTTGTTGTTGTTGTTGTTGTTGTTGTTTGAGAGTGTCTCTCGTAGCTCAAGCTAGCATTGAACTCTTTCTTCAGTCAGGAATGACTCTGCACTTCTGATCACCCTACCCTTTCATCCTGAGTTCATAGATTAAAGGCCTATGCCACCATGGCCCGCTTGATGTGAGGCTAGGGATCAGGCAAGAACTTTGCCAACTGAGCTATTAATATCTTCTTAGCCCCCAGAATTCTTAATAGACTTTAAATTAAATATTCTCATCTTAAAGAGAAAATACAGAAAAAAGAGAGAGCATACAGAGTTATCCCAGATAACTAATTCCTAAGAGCCTATAGAGACAGAGTTCGTAATATTTTCTAACTTAAATCTAAAGACTCAAGAAAATTCAATGCTGAATTAGTAGATTAGTAGATTTTTTAACAGATTCAAGAGAGTCAGATATTTTCTGGCATAGTCTACATACTTTTTAGAAATGAGAAAGAGATACCTGCATCCAGGCTCACCAGGTTCTTTATAGGGGAGAAGCAAGCTCCTTCATAAAGTATAATTACAACCACTACAAGAGAGCTGGGAACTACAGCTTATAGCCCAAATCCTGTAATTTCTATAAACTGTGTTGAAACACAGCTATGCATGTTCATTTACATATGGTCTTTCACTGTTTATAGGAAATAAAAACAGCAAAGAAGCTGTGATCAATCTAGAAGGCCCATAGTCTAAAATGTTTGCTATCTATAGTCATTTCCAGAAGTAAGACAACTCCTCCTGTACAAAGTTCCTATGCTCCCCAAAATTGTTCATTGAGATATCTCCCTTATCCTGGCCAACTGCTCTGGGTGCATTTATTTCTGAAACCCTTTCTGGCTTTCTCTGGCTTGCCCCTGTGTCTACTTTAAGTCCTGTGGACCGAGTCCTCTGCTCTCCAGCCTCTTCCAGCTTCTAGCATTGTGTCGTCTGTCTATTCTCATTGCTCTGTTCTCAAACTCTAGCTTTGGATCTCTGTTGAGATTTTCCTAATTAAAATATAAATAATGAAATCAAAATTGTACATTTTTCACATAGTTACTTGAGCAAGAATCCCAACTTAAAACACTATATTTAACCTTCTACCATCTCAAAACAACAGTGCCCATCAGCTACCTGTCACTCATTCTGAGATCACTGGTCTTTCTGGGTCTTCATATGCACTCCTTGACTAAAGGTGCTTTGGTTCCTGCCTTCTTACTCCACAAAAACTGCTCCAACCATCAATATCACAGATTTCTCAGGAAGATTTCTCTGCATTCCTCCTTCAGATGTCCCCTGTCCTCATTCCCAGGACCACATCCTCTCCTGGTATTCTATGTGTCTTTCTGCCCCGGCTTCCACTCTCCTCCACTGGATGCTCTTCCCTGCAGATATACTATGCTTCAGTTCCTCAGGTTCCATACTTCCTTCATCTCTTCATAAAATCTCTGTTTAATGAAGACACTGAGGCCCACCAAACACCTTAGCTCTAAATCCTAAGAGAACACTCCCTTCTAGCTTCACAAATTTACATGTTCCTGTGCATGTCTCTGAGTCTGCTCCCTTTTCTAGATCCTACCCTAGCAAATAATGCTGCTATCCCCTCATTCTCCTAAGCACAAAGAATAAGACTCATCATAGTTTCTGCCTTCTACTTCATTTACTATATTCAATCACCAGGTTAACTCAAGCCTAAACTCAACTCCTCAACTTCCTCAATGACACTGTGGCTTATCATCCCTCCTTAAAGCTCTGAACAAATATTCCCATCAATCTCCCACCATCTTTTCCCCTTCCCTTTAAGTCATGCACCCAACCAGCCAGAATATTTCAGTATGCAAATGTGACTATCCACTCTCCAGGGAAGTCTATGGCTCTCCAATGCTTACATGTTAATATTAGACTTTCTTACCCAGCAAGACATTTCAAAATCTGATACCACTCCTCACATTCTATTTACCAGCCTCACTTTGTCTCTTGCATTTTAAGTTTCAAAGAACTAAAGCATATGTGGCTCTCCAATTCTACCATTGTTTTCTCAATAGCCTATTGTACAAATTATTTCTGCCTGGCATATATTACCTAAGTTCATAAGACAGTTGTGTGTGTGTGTGTGTGTGTGTGTGTGTGTGTGTGTCCTATATCATTACTGGATAAGGTAGACATGCTGGTTTTATAAAATAAGAAAGAGAATCTGAACAACAGTAGTAGGAGGCAGCAGTACTATACCCTTAGAGATACTCTTATGCTTTGTAAATATTACAGATAAATCCCAGTATATTTCTTTAAAATATAACATTTTTAGCTTCTGACTTATTAAAACTATACTGTTGCACCATCAACATAATTTGAAAAACAACAAAATTACTTTGTATCACAGAATGTTCTTTAAAGCCTGATTACCTAACCAGGGGTGACCTTGACGACCATCTGGATCACTCTCAGCTACTTCTGAATTCTGTTGTCATTAACTGGAATGAATTTGCAATAAGTGGTGTAGAAGCTCATCCCACGAGCACTGACATATATTTTTCAAATGGCTACTCAGCATGCAACATATAATGAGTATAATTAATCCAGTGTGACAGCCACAAACACCATTTGGCAAATAGATCCTGCTACCCCTGCCTACACACCCTTGGGAGGACTGCTCTTGTTCCTCTTCTGGTTAGGTAGAGCCATTCTGACCAACAAGTAGAAAAGATTCCACCATTTCTAGAGCAGGTATTTTGAACGTTGGCTTCCTTCTGCCCATAGGAGTACATGGAAATAGGAATATATAGCTATAGTTCCATCTAGCCTAAGCTCTGGAGTAAAGATAATGCAAAGCAAAAATACTAGAGGATCTTGCTGGGGAAGAGTATCAGTAAGATATAAATCACACTATCCCACACCATAAGCTTACCTACCACTTAGACGATTTAGCACTCAAATATTCTAAGATACCAATATTTTATATCTCCTATGCACAATTGTTATCGGTAGCAAACTGAAGAGCCACAAGTAACACATTTGAACTATGTGATCTTGGCCAAAGTATGGCTTTATAGTTTTTATTTCTAGAAATAACAGTAATAAATATCTGATATTTTTGGAGCACTCATATGTCATTTTGCCATATCTTATCTACATTAACTCATTCACTACAATGAATATGGATTTCACCAAACCATCTCCATGGAATTAAGGAGGAATGAAATTCATTTTTAATATATAATCCTAAAATATTAATTGGGAGTTTTCCAGCACAAATAAGCTGCTCTATCCTTAAATGATACATTCTTTATTTCAGACATTTCAACCTGAATTACAGAGATCTGAAGACATGTTTAAAACAGGCAAGAACTTGAAGTATTTGAGCCCAGAGTTGGCAACATTGAAGAAGAAAAGATGACTGTTAAAGTAGGCTTGTGTACATAAGAATCTGAGGAAAACCTGATCATGGGAGTAGATACAGCTACCCTCCGTACCACTCCAGGTGCAGGTTCCCAAACCTTCCTCCATTATTAAGTACCTTCCAAATCTTTTCTGGGACCTCCATGCAGGCCAAGAAAGTAAACAGTTCTAAGAAATTCTAATTCCATTGGAATTGACAATAATCCAAAACGATAGTGGTTATGTAAGAGATTGGATTAAATATAATCTAGCATGATGGGTGCATATTTAAAGAAGAACTTGGAAGACAAAACTTTCAAACAACCACTTGAAGTAAATGTTGATTGTCAAAGGAAACAATTTACTGTACTGGTCCAAAGTCTTGTGACCCTGAAAAGGTTTGGAACAGCCACTGAAAATTAGAGATTAAATGTACATTTTGATTTTTGTATTTGTTAATTTAGAACAAGAGCAGCACTCCTATCAGTACTGCCTTTATTCTTTCAAACTCAAGCTATTTCTTTCTGAGCCAATCTTCTCTTAGAAACATACAACTGAGCTCTAGCAGCTTAGCATCACTACCCCTGCACAAAAGTAAGCTTGCTTAGTATGTGAACAACAGACGTGCTGGCGAATGTGCAGTGGCTCTCCACGTTAAACTGTTTCACTGTAAGCTGAGTGACCCACTAGTGTCTTGAGAGGGATTTAGCACAATAGCTGCCTGGTTTCCTCCCACTTGTCCTCTCACACCAATGTACGGGACCAACAATACATGAGATGATTCGGGATAACTAAGTGGATCAGTCCCTAGCATAAGGTTTCTAGGAGATTTCAATATATCAAGTAGGCCTCAGCCTGACTTATCACACTTTTAATATTCAGTCAAAAGAATGCAAAGCCTAGATCCCAGTGAGCAAAATCTTCACTTGAACTCTCTCTCTTCCAGTCAAGTCGTTTCCCACTGTGTTATCTGACACATGCTCTTGTCAGCCTCCTTTACTCTAGTTTTCTCAGAGCTGATTACTATGGCTGAATCAGCTAAGCTGCTCACCTCAGTTCCCAATCAAGCTCATGGAAGGGCTTCCTTTTCAACCCATTGTTCAGAATCAAGACCCTAGAGCTGAAGCCTGTGCCCCAGCATCCTTTGCTGTAACCAAAAAGTCCCAGAATTTTGCCTCTCAGAATTCTACTTTTGCTCTGGACCATGTTTCCTGTCTGTGCCTTCCTGTGCTCCAAGCCAGGTGCCTGGCACTAAGACTCAAGTGCCACATCTCTGAAATGCCACTTCTCCACAACTACCTATTTGCTCCTTGAAAATCTTCACTGTGTCGCTTACCCTTCACTGCTACTGATGCAGGACAGCATCTAGGTCCATCACCCCTTTTATCTGCTCCAATGACTGCACTATGGCTCTTGCTTTAGGCTTCACTATAAGGTCAGCTGTCAGGTACCTGGTGGTAAGGCTCTGAAGCCCATTACCAATGCCTGGCTCCATAAAACCCTGGGAGGCTACCATATCTCCTAGTCCTCACACAGCTACCAGAGCACTGAGTAATTTTCTCTAAATTATTTTCTGAGGCTGACACTAGGCTTCAGACATTCCAACTGATAAAGTAGACTTCATTATTCATGGGGGCAACTTAAGCTGCTATCTAATGATAAAACATATGGTTTTATTCTAAATCCAAGCAAATTCTATGGTACAGACATACCCATCTACAGATCAAATAATAAAGTCAGGAAACATAAATCTGAACTCAACTTACTCCTTATATTAATATTAATTAATTAATTAATTAATTAAGCTATGTAAGCCCCATTTTTCACATTCATAAAACTGAGGTAGAGATACTAAAGAAAGAGGTATAAAATACACTAACTGCTACTAGAGCATTCATAAAAAATTCACAATCATCAGGCTTATATATGTTTCTTTGTACTATACTATACTGGAGTATTAAGAAATAGAAAATAACAGATATATTTTTTATTGTTTAAAAGATGGACAGAGAGCCAGGGAGGTAACTGGTAAAAGTGTTTACTGTGCAAACCTGACAACCTGAATTCTGATTCCCAAAAAACATAATACTAAAGTAAGTAAGATTTAAAAAGTTGGTCTCAGTAACACAAGCATCTTTAACTCCATGGAAATTGTACAGGAAGATTGGAGTCAAGAGTCAGAGTCAAGAGAACCTCCATAAGCTTGCCAGCCAGCCAACCAGGCTCACTAAGTGGTGAAGAGACCCTCATTTAAACAAGGCAGAAAGGCAAGAACCAAAACCTGAGCTTGTCTACTGACCTCCACATATACTCCATCACAGACACACACACACACACACACACACACACACACACACACACTGCATCACATATGCACAAAAGATGAAGGTAAACCTGAGCTTGTCTACTGACCTCCACATATACTCCATCACACACACACACACACACACACACACACACACACACACACGCACGCACACTGCATCACATATGCACAAAAGATGAAGGGTCAGACTGAATAATAGTTATGAAGGATGAATATTTTAAATTGAGAAAAGGATGAGAAGAAACAGAAGAACCAAAGGGGAAAAAGTCTAGCAAACAAGCATTTTTACACACACGTACATGTGTGTGTCTGTGTGTGAGAGAGAGAGATACACATGTATAGTCTAGTGGATCTGCTGGTGGGCACAGATGTGGAAGACAAAGGTCAATGTCTTTCATTGCCTTTCCCTAGGGGGTTTCTGTAGTAGAGTGGTCATCACACTCACCTAACACTCGAGAGGTCCCTGGTTCAAAATGCAGGTGAAATGTAGTGGCTTTTCTTATTTTCTGGGCAGGAAAGATGGCTAGGTGGTTAAGAGCACTGATTACTATTCAAGAGGTCCTGAGTTCAATTCCCAGCAAACACATGGTGGCTCACAAACATCTGTAATGGGATCTGATGCCCTCTTCTGGTGTGTCTGAAGACGGTTACTCATATAAAAAATAAAATAAATAAATCTTTAAAAAGAAAAACACAGGATGCCTTCTCCTACCTCTTTCTGCCTCACCATGTGGTTGTGGTTTCGGTTGTTGTTTGGAGACAGTGTCTCTCTTTGTAGCTTCAGCTGTCCAGCAACTCACTGTGCCTAACAAGCTGGCCTCAAACTCAAACGATGAGCCCACCTCTGCTTCCCAAGTGCTAGGTGTTAAGGACATGCACCACCACACACACCCCTCTACCTTCTTTTTTGAAATAGATCCTTTAGCTGAAGCTGGAGCTCAACATTCAGCTAGACAGACTGGACAACAAGCCCAACACCTCTGCCTCTGCTGCCATCACCCCGACCCCCACCCCCACAGCACTGGGGTTACCAAGGTGCACTGGTGAACCTGTTTTGTTTTTTTGGTGGATACTAAAGATCTAAACTCAGGTCTTTAGGCTTGTGTATCGAGCACATTACCAATTAAATCATTTCCCCAGCCCTAGCAAACATTTCTAATCAAAGCACTATCTCAGGGGACTGTATGAGCTGCCAGGGACACTGGATCCCACAGAGGGTAGGGTCTTGAGAGCAGGTAGACCCCATTCTTCTTCAACATGTCTGGGAGAGTCAGTGAAGGGACTTCATTTAGCCAATACTTCAACCCACATATTCTTCTCTGAAACCTGATGTTTACATAACCCTCTCCTGACAAGTAATTCTCATCCTGGAATAAAACAAAACAAAAGCTCTCATCTGAATTCTAATGTAACCTTTCTGCCATCTTCCCCAACTATCTCAGAGTTTGCTTCTCAAATAATGATGTATTTCTTTCCATGTTGTAAACCTTACCATAATTCTTTCCATCCCCTTCTAACCAGCCCACGAGCTCCCTAAGGGCAAACCTGGGACCTATTCTGTTTATATCGCCAGGATCTAGACCACGGCAGGATGAATGGGAGAAGCCGCTGGTTATCCAGTGCAGCTCCAAGAAGAAACAGGACCAATGCTTGGATACAACTCCCACCATCAGCACCCATTGTAACACCTGAGGAAAAGGGGTCCCAGCTCAAGAGGTCCAGATTCTACCACTGGCTCTGCTCAAAACTCTGTTCAAGCCACACACCCTCACAGTATCTTAGTTCCCCAACTGGCAAAGTAAAGAAACTATCATTTGTCCCTCAAACATCCTCCAGTAGATGTCTCTTATATACAAGCACTAAAAATTTGAAAGAATTCTGAAATTAAAATTGTTATGTAAGAGTAAATTGTTTTTATTATTGCCTCACAGCTTGATACTTTTATAGCTATCTATTTTGCCAAAAAGCATGCTGTGAAATAAATTGACTATTTACTACTATAACTAAAAGAACTGTTGTTTTTCTCTAAAACCCTAAAGGCTCTGTAGTTTACATACCCAAGAGAGTGAACACAGCAAGCATAAAGAAGCAAAGACAAATAAGCCAATTAATTCACATTCACTTACACTACTAACTAGAGATCCCTTTTAATAACAACATGTTTTTATATTAACAAACCTGTAATACAACTGGCCAGCATGTTTTGAGGTGCCTATATTATACTTGTCAGGAATTTCTAGTGACAGTCTGAATATTCTCCTCTCTCTAGTTGATCCTGTCACCAACAACTGCCACAGCTAGGTCACAGCAAATAGACCTCCAAGCCCTTCAAACTGAGAAGCTGAGAGACATGCCTAATGGAGCTGATGTGAAAAGTACCAAAGCCAGTGTCAGCAGCCCCTGTGAGGACACTTGGGAACTCAACTGACACAGAATAAGCAACCAGAGTGGCTTCCAAATCTCAAACTTCTTAAAGTTAAAGAAGCACATGCACATCTAAACTGCCACTCAAGAGGATAGCCCTACGGCCCTATTCCAGCCCTGGGCGGCAACTATAAGAAGGGATGCTCCTTGCCAATCAAGCTTATGATTGTCCATGTCAATCTCTCTTCATAGACAGGGCACAAAGATCTAGCCAGGGACTCAATGGCCCAGCCACAACTGTTAATAGACACACTACTCACTCAACTATCTTCCCCCACCAAAAAGAGCTCAGATCCAAGGACCATAACACCTATCTGCTTCTTTTACTTTCCTTCCTGCTCCACAGAGTAAGTCGTTTTTTTCTCTCTATTTTTTTTAACTTTTATTGCATTATGATGAGAAAAATTACATGATTTCAATTTATCTGAATTTGTTAACATTTAAAAACATATTTTAAGTAAATAGAATTAAATTACACTCTTGTTTCTCTTTTGTACCCCAACTCCTCCTAGAGACCCCCCTTCAATACCTACAATATCTTTTTTGTCATATTCCTTAAAATTTATAAAATATTATAACAATCAAAGTAAGTATTATAAAAGCTGTTTGATATAAAACAACAATCCATTTAACAGTCTTATGTAGATCTCGACTACAGCAATAGTGAAAATACATTTTTCTCAAAATAAATTTTAAGTAACTCCAAACAAATTAACTGTGTATTTCAAAATAATACATCACTACTAGTATTTTCTTAAATGAACATAAGTATA
>JADRCD010146785.1:13753-33464 GCA_019843815.1 Montemys delectorum | reverse complement strand
ATAAATAAATAAATAAATAAATAAATAAATAAATAAATAAATAGAATTTATAAATACAATGAAATAGGGAAGAATACACTCAAACTATCCAGACAAACTGGTTGTTATCTAACAATTATAAAAATTCAGAAGTTTAGCAACAAACCCTTTGGCAAGGTGAAGAGATGCAGGTAACTCCCATCACCACGGGTTTAAGCAAAGGAAGGTAAGAGTGGCCTGCTGCCACAAGACTACAATCCCAGCTGCTAGGGGTGCCAAGGGAGGTGCATCAAAAGTCCAGGGATAACCTGAGCTACAGAGAGTCCAAGGCCAACCTGATTGGGCTACAGAGAGAGTCTAAGGCCAACATGGACCAATTAGTAAGACACTATCTAAATATAAAATGTGAAAAGAGAGCCTCAGTTATAGGTTCTGAGCTGAATGAGCCCCCACCCAGCAAAGTACAGTGATTTTGAGGAATACCAACAAGGATGATAAATAAGATGGACTGAAGTTCATCAAACATAGGATCATGTACTGCTTTAATAAGACTTCAAGTAGCCAAGAGAAATTTGCTCATATTAAGACAAAAATGCTTCATGTCAGACAAGTTTATAGCTGGGAAACAATGAAGGAAGGGGCCCATGTCTGGCAGTCTGAGATAATCACTCTTTCAAGTGAGGGAATAGTTCAGTAAGTGTGGATGCCGCTTGACTTGGGCCATGCACAAACCCCTCTTAATGATGCACTTGACAGCTTAGCTGTCTCTTAATAATGCACATGACAGCACATGCTGTGTATACACACTCTTCCCTGAACAATGCCCCTAGCAACCTGTTAGTAGTCTAGGGCCCCTACCTGCATGCACACCGCACTCTGAACAAGGTATTGAATAGGTCTTTCTTCCCCCATGCCAAAAAAATCAAACGTAGATTCTATCTGACTGGATTGCCCTCTTCTTTTGTATGGGTACAAGATCAGAAGACTCCATTTTACAGCACCCCTTCCCATCCTGTGGCGCTTACATTCTTTTCATCCCCACTTCCAAGATGTTGCTTGAGGCTTGGCTGTGGGGTTGTGGGGAGGAGGGAGTTAATACAGGTGTTGATGTTGAGCCTTCAACTCTAAACTCCCTGTGGCAGGAGAAAGATAGAACCTTTGGGACTTAGGTTGAGATGAGGTCATAGAGCAAGGACAGTAAGATTCTCATCATCAGGAGAACCAAATGCAGTCTGTCAGTCTGTCTAGCTAATTATCCATCTCATTGCCACCTACTCGTCTTCCCCCTACTTTCCCATTCTGCCATGTAAGGACCCAGCAAGAAGGCAGCCATGAGCTCAGTAGGAATAAGACTCATCCTTATCAGGAACCCAATGAACTGGTATCTTTATCTTGAACTCTCCAGTCTCCAAAGTATTAGATGTAATTGTCTGTACTTAAGCCCCACCCCCATCTGTCATCCTGTCAGTTCCTGCAGATCATTGAGATCTCTATGTCTAAGAACAGATCAGTGTCTATTACACCAATGGGGCAGGAGCAGAATTAAAGTATGACAAGTACCTTATGCCACCGACTGACTCTCCTGTCTTGGACAATTCACCCAATGCCTCATCTTATTTAAGTTATTACTCTGAGCATGGTTATGCAAGAGAAAATGAATCTCCTTGTGTCACATATAAATGTATCGTTACAAGTGATATTTTTAAAACTATGAAGTAAACAAAGTAAAGGAACACAATGTATCACAAAATAGCTGAAAGAAGAATGCAGGGTGACTAGCACCAAGCTTGGTGTATTTGGAAAGTGGATGAGCTGGAGCAGGATAAACCCGGGGGAGAGGGAGACGATGACTGGGATAGAAGGGGAGGTAGGACCAAGTCCCTGAAGGTACTAGAGCTTATTGCATACGTGTTGTTGGAACTCCTCAGGGTGAAGTCACAAGGGGAAGGGCAACCAGAGCTGACCCAACATTCAGCAGTAGAAACCCCAGTGGCCAGGAGTTGAAGCAGCAAGACCAATTAGGAACTGAGTTCATAGGCCCTGAAAGAAAAGCACCACTTGGACTTGGGCATAACAGTTGTAAAGATAACAAGAAACCCATGGAATCTGTGGTGTGTTTGTAGCACTTGCTGGAAGGAGAGAGAAAAGAAAGGACCCAAGGGTGACTATCGAATCTTCGGCATGAGTATGTCAGTGAATGGGCTGTTACATCCTATCGTGCTAAATCTTGGTTATCAATTTCATTGGCTCTGGACCCAACTAAGAGCTAAGCTGCTGGACATGCATATAAGGGATTTTTTTTTTTTAAATCAAGATACTTGACTCGGGAAGAGCCACCCTAAATATAGATGGTAAACCTTCAGGTGGTAGCCAGATAAAAGGAAGCTGAGGGAAGGGGTTTTGCTTCTTGCCTGCTTGCATGCACATCTCAACATTGAGTTCATTCACCCTGTCAGTATGTTCAACCATACGGTCTGCATCTACCCACTTACAGCCACCGCCACGCCTGCTGAAGCTGCTGCTGTACTCCTTAGCTAATATCAGAACCTAGCTTCGTTGAGTTTCCAAAATGAACTAAAGACCAGTGGCTCTCCAAGAATCCTGCAGGTCTGACAACACTAGGTTAGGATGGCTAGTGTAACCCGACTTGGGTACTGAGCATCTACTCAGTGGTTCTCCACTGTTGTGGAGACCCCCCCACCAAGGTCGAATGACAGATACCCTGCACACCAGATATTTACATTGCATCACGATTACAAAATAATTTTACGGTTGGGGTCACCACACCATGAGAAACTGAGGGTTACAGCACTAGGAATCACTAGTCTACTCGGTTCTCTCCCTCTTACATGTAAAAGGCCTACCAGACAGTCACAAGCTAGTCTAATAGATCCCCCTTTATCACAAGGGCATCACAAATTCTATGGGGGTTTCCCCCCTGGCTGGCAGTCCTGAGTTGCATAAGAGAACAGGCTGAACAAGTCATGGAGAGCAAGCTGGTAAATATAATTTCTGCAACGCCTCTGCTTCAGCTCCTGTTTCCAGGTTCCTGTCCTGAGTTCCTTCCCTCACTGTCCCTCAAGAGGATCTGTAAATAGAAATAAACTCTTTTCTTCCCAAATTGCTTTTGGGTATGGTGTTTTATGACAGCAAGAAAAACCTAAGTAGGACATATGGTGATAACTCTTGAAAGGACTAATTTAGATAAATCACATAGTGAGCCATACTGGTAACATTGGTAGTCCGGAAGGCAACTCGCCACTTGGCATTGTACACACTGGTTACGGTAGATTGGAGGAAGTGCCAACCCTGACTTCAGAGAACCAAGAGCAGGTTAAGCATACCTGATGGAATTCCAGAGAAACCAGTCAAAAATCACCTTAAAGGTAACCCTCCCCTGCGCCCTGTCCAACAAAAGCTGCAGGAGCAAAAATTATAGGTCTTAGAAGTCTTTCCTGACGTCTAAGATCAGTGAGCAAAGACATTTTCCGAGTCACTGACTGGGCACAGAGATGTAACTTTCAACTACAAAAGAAATAAAAGAAAAATGAGCACAGAGGCTAAATTTGAAAGAGGGGCTTTCTTAAATTTTATTGCATTAATTTAATTCTATTCCTGGAAATAATAGAAAATGACTCTAAGGCAATTTCTTTCTTTCTTTCCAGAAAAATCCAAGCAATTGTGCTTTTGATTGGTAAAAGGGAAGGTGTGAGAATCACCATGAGGGATTTATAAAATATAAAAACTTATAAAGGGGACCTTTTCCTGAAGAAAAAGAAAGTTAAGATCTTTGTGGAAAACCATGTTCTCCAGAAGCACCACTAGATTAATGGAGACAGGGGTCATTATTATTTTTGACCAAAAAATAAAAAAAATAAAAAACCAACCTTAGAGTTACATTAAAATGGAAATCCAACCAGGAAGACACTAGATGATGAATAAGAGCTCAGTGATAGATTGTGTAACCCTGAATGCACGTATGTTCATACATCTTGTGGTTCCTTGTGGAATTGTGAAGTGGGGGAGGCAGACTCTCTGAAACAAATGATGTGAATGTGAGTGTGTGGTGGAAATTCCCTGCCTCTCTTTAAACTATGCGCAGCTTCTAAAGAGAAAACACACAATGCTCCTCTATTTGGAGAAACTTATGGTGAGCCAAAGGAATTAGCTAATAAAAGCGAGCTGAGGTGGGTAAGTGAGGGGACTGAAGAGATGGCTCAGTGGTCAACAGCCACCACTGATTGCTTTTTCAGGGACCAAGGCTTGGTTTCCTGGACCCACACTGTGAATCACAACCTCTAATTCCTAAGGTTCTGATCCCCCTGTCCTCTGTGGGCATTCCCCCACTCATATGTACCCCACACACACAATTTTTAAAAGTTCGTCACCAGTACAGAGTGATCTATAAACAAAATATTTTAATATAATTTGATTCAGATAAATTCTACTTTTCTTAAAACTTACTGTATTCTAAATGTTTTCTCCTTCTACGAGTATTTTGATACAATGAAGTTAAATGGGAGGCATGGGATGTTTTCAATAATTAAAAGAAAAAAATGTTATACATTTGTAGTAACAACAGACATCTATAGGCAACATTGAAGAAAGATGTCAGACCCTGCAGTCTCTGCTTGGTTTCATTCTGACCTACTGCTTTGTGGTACTGGACACTGGTTTCTCCTGCTATGCACATCCATGACTGTGATGAGAAGCCACTGGTCTCCCTACCCCAGCTAACAGGGGCCTCAGCTACCCTGGGCCTCTCCCTTTGGTCCTCTTTCATCCTGAATTTCCAAACTTCTCTCATCATGCTTCTTCCCCTTGTAACTCACAGACTCTGAGAAGGATTCAAATGCTATTCTGTCCCCAGAATATCTCTTTTGTGTGGAATCCAAAGTCCTAGATTTCCTAAGGAGCAAATAAATATGAACATCTCACTGTCAATTAACTCCACAAACCAAAATTATAATCAGCTTCTCTCCCTAACTAATTCTTCTGTTTTCTATGTATGCAAGTCAACAGCCATGGATCAAATGTCCCTACACTGTGAGTGGGGAACAGCTCTCTTGATATTAAAAGATGAGGATGCTCACTTGCTGCTCCTGATAACTTGTGACCTGAGAGGAATCACACATCGCAAACATCTAAATACCAAAGAAAACACAATGGGGATGTCCCTAGCTAGTTTTAAGAATAAAGAGTTTACTGGGTATGATGGCACACACCTTTAACATTACCACTTGGGAGGGAGAGACAGATGAATCTCTATGAATTCTAGACCAGCCTGGTATATATAGTGAGTTTTTGGCTACTCAAGACTATGTAGTGATACTCTGTTTTAAAAACAAAAAACAAACAAACAAACAATAATGAACAGCTTATGAATGAATGAATGAATGAATGAATGAATGAAGAACAATGGGAGGTGGGTACCCAGCCGATGTATGCTAAGTAGTTTGGTTTGCAGACTAGATATAGTGATGAATATTCTGGCTTGTGATTTTAGCCTAGATATATTAATGACTGCGAAGAAAATGTTGTTAAATTACTTTAACAAGTATAATGATATTCCAAGTATAATATATGTATTATATATTAGTGTTAAGAATATATGTGTTTATGTTGGTAGAAAGAAGACTGTATGCATCACTAATGACAGATATGACATCAAGACTTGCTAACAGGTTCAACAAGTCTACCACAGCACATATAGCCTTTCAAAAGTCATCCAAAGGGATGTAAAGGTGCTCACTGTCATGTCACTTACAATGATAGAACCTTGGAAGGCACCCATCATTTAGACTTGGAAGAATGGACGATTAAAATCCTGGCAGGGGCATAGTGTAGAACAGTATGCAGCAGTGAGCAGTGTGCTCAGAGCACACAAAGCAAGGAATTGGGAGCTTGGCCCCTCTTTTACAGTAATCACTAATCTCTGCTTAAGACAGATGAGTGGAGAGATAGAAGATGCTATGCTTCCAATTTACCCTTCATCTTGAAGAGTGGTTAAGAAACCAGAGCAAGCCAAGGCTTCAGATCAAAGATCTGTATCTACAACTGGAAAAATCACTAGGACAGGTTGTAATGTTTCATCTCAGTATGATCGTCAAATCCTGTTTACCATCACAAACTTAGCTCTTGGAGAAGACTTCTCTAATATCTATCTACCTTCCTCACAGTTTATCAGTATGTATCCCTCAGCCTAACCATGTACTTACTATATAGAACTGGAAGCATTGGGAGATGTTCAAAATGCTGTGAGTATTGGATTTCTTAGTGACACTCTCTGGCTTGATGACTCTGAGTCTCTGTAGTTGTATGGCCCAGGGCAAGTTATTGAAAATTCCAAGCCAGGGAATTTCCTCTCTAAAATGAGTTGACACCTGCAGTAGGATGCTTCACATGCTCGTTGGAAAAATGAAATTAGATAGTTGAATTAAAACACATAGCTTCATAAATATCACTGACTATTGTTATTAAGCAACTTGTAACATAAACTAGACTTGTATAGCTTCTACTTTGAGTGCTAAGCCAAGCTCACTTAACATTTTTTGATAAAGATAACATGTGTTTGAGAATGGTGCTTTCTCACTACACATGCAAATACATACACACACACACATACACACACATAAACACACACGCAGACTAGATTGGTTGTAGAACAAATGGAGCCTTAATAAAAAGTCATATTATGGATCATATGCCATTTTCTGCTCATTTACCTTTTGGCCCATGCATTAACCCTCATGATATCTCTACTCTCAAATGTTTTTAGCAATGGTTATAACTTGGTTACTTTAAAAGTAAGGAGTATAATATTTTTTAAAAAATTTAATTCTAGTGCCTATATTACCATGTTAATCATCAATTTAAAATGTTCAATTGATGCATCATAAAAATATATGTATGGGATACAGTGTAATGTTTTAATGTGTGTATATCCATCTTATATACAAAATTATAATTATATAATTATATACAAAAATGTATAATTATATTATATATTGCAAAGTTATAGGTATATCCATTACCTCAAATATTTATTATTTTTTTACAATAGAAATTTTTAATAGATTATGATATAGTAAATTTTGGGTTTTCCTATTTTATACATATATTTGAAATCAGGATATACTCTGTATATATGTATAATTATTACATACAAAAGATGAATATAAAACTATAGATTAAAGTAGGTGATTTTCTAGAAAGAGTCAAGTAGTAAATGTTTCAGGCTCTGTGTTCTATAGAAACATGTAGATATGCTCAGCTCAAGATCTGTAGATTGCAGAGCAAATTTTCCCCTTTAAATAGATATACATTTATACTGTGTGCTGCACATAAGAGTCTTTATGCAAATAGAATGAAGTATGTTTGATGTTTGATAATCCAAAGCCAACCTTCTTGGGATAAGATAGAATAAAATATACTGGGGACCACAATGAGAATCAGGGTCTTTCATGATCATTGTATACTTGAGAATTTCCTTCCAACTGGTTCTTGATCTGTCAGTCAAGAGTCCAATTGCTGGGCAGAAGGAATAGGTGGGACTCCTGAGTCCCTAGAGGCAAGCAGACAGACTCAAGGGAGAAGAAACAGAGTCTGTCATGCTTCTGATGGGGAAAAGCTGACCAGCCATGTGAGATCTCAAATGGAGCGGCCACGAAGGCTGGTCCTACAAGTGGGCAGTCGAGGGTGTTTAGCAGGGACTAGCTGTAACTGAGCAACTAAACTTTAGGGTAAGTGAAGAGGTATGGAGTTAAGAATATTGATAAGGGTACTTTTCGAGGTAGGAGATGGTAGCCCAAGCAATTGTATCAAAAGGCAAGTTGAAATTGAACAACTGTGTGTGTCTGTGTCTTTTATCCACGGATTCAAGGGAAGCTGGGTTGGGGTTGGTAGCGCAGCCCATTATTAGAGCTTAGGCTGGGTAGCAAAGCCACATACAACAATAGCCACTTTGCTTTATGAGAATGCTATCTTCTTTATGAACGCTCAATTTTCAAATTGAGTTCGGTACTACAAGCCCCAAATTGATTGTAGTACAACTGTGACAGCGATGAAAGACTAGGGACAAACAAGGAGGGAGACAGGATTGGTTCTCCTCTTTGCTGTTGCATGGTGTTCATAAAATAACTTGAGGATTTAGAAAGATGAGAACCAGAGGCATAAGCAGAGGACAGTTTGTCTTTAAAGCCACTGCTGACAAACCTTAAGACTTTTTACAGGGAAAGCTGTGTGATTCTTCCTTTGAACATGACCAGTTCTTCAAGTCCTTGAAAGAGAAGTGTCGTAAGGGAGTGCGATTTCCATGAAGACTGTTTTCTGGGTACAGTGGTAGCTGCTAGTCTTTCTGTCATTCAGCTCTTCTAGAATCCATGAACATCCAAGTTAACAGTACAACAGTTCCTTTATGAAAATAGATGCGACAAAAATAATATCGGTCTAGTAAATAATGCAGAATTACAATTTTTTAATAGTTCATAGGTTTCTTAGTCTACTTTCTATTGCTATGACAATCCCCATGGCCAAAAGCAACTTGGGGAGCAAAGGATTGAAGTGGCCTACTAGACCCAGTCAGAGTCTATCATTGAAGAAAGCCAACAGGAACTCAAACATAGCAAGATCCTAGATGCAGGAACTGGGAAAACCCCATGGAATGTACATGTATATGTATATGTATATGTATATGTATATGTATATGTATATGTACATGTACATGTATATGTATATGTATATGTGTATGTGTATGTGTATGTGTATGTGTATGTATATGTATGTATGTATACCAGCTAAAATCACTTGTGTAGAATCAGCACCACCCCAGTGGGCTGGGCCCTACCATATCAACTATTTATCAAGAACATGATCTAGATTGGACTGAGCAGAGGGTTCCCAATGAAAGAGTTAGAGAAAGGACCCAGGGAGCTGAAGAGTTTGCAGCCCCTTACGACAACAACAATATGAACTAACTAGTACCCTCAGAGCTCCCAGGGTCTAAATCACCAGCCAAAGAGTACACGTGCTGGGACTCATGGCTCCAGCTGCATATGTAGCAGAGGATGGCCTAGTTGGTCATCAATGAAAGGAGAGGCCCTTGGTCCTGTGAAGGTTCTATGCCCCAGTGTAGGGGAATGCCAGGGCCAGGAAATGGGAGAGAGTAGGTTGGTGAGAAGGGGAAAGGAGGGAGGGAACAGGGTTTGTTTTTGTCTTTTTTTTTTTTTTTTTTTCCAGAAGGGAAACCAGGAAAGGAGATATCATTTGAAATGTAAATAAGGAAAATACCTAATAAAAATATTTTTTTTTAAAAAAAAAAAGAACATGCGCTAGAGACTTTCTTACAGGCAATCTGATGGAGACATTTTCTCAGTTGAGTCCCTTCTTCTCAAAGGAGTCTAGCTTGGGTCAAGACTACAAAACAAAACAAAAAACAAACAAAACAAGCAGAAGAAAAACTAACAAGAACAGGTCCTGTCATGTTTTGTGTCTTAGTCAACACCCTATTGATGTGAAGAGACATCATGACCAAGGCAACTCTTACAAGAGAAAGCATTTAAATGGGGTCTTCCGTATAGTTCAAAGGTTTACTCCATTATTATTATGGCAGGAAGTATGAGTGACACATTGACAAGGATGGTGTTAGAGAAGCAGCTCAGAGCTACTGATCTCCTGGCAAAAAGAGACTCTAGGTTTGGCACAGACTTTTGAAATCTGAAAACCCACCCCTCAGTGACACACTTTCTTCAACAAGGCTACACCTCTTAATCCTTATCCTTTCGAAGAGTGCCACTCCCTGGTAACTAAGCATTCAAATGTATGAGCCTATGAAGACTCTTCTTAATTCAAGCCTCAACATCATGCTTCAAACTGCAGGATGTCATGGAACCAACACTAAAACTAGGAAGACAATTTGGCTCAAGATGTTGGCTTTTCATGTTTAAAGTTTTAAAATAATGACAAGGGATAAAGGTGATTTGCCAGGGAAGCCTGGTACCTACAGTTTAATCCTCAGAACCCGCGTGAAAGTTGAAGGAGGCAACTGTCCTCACTAAGTTACCTTCACGCACACACACCAGGCACACA
Organism: Montemys delectorum; assembly: GCA_019843815.1. Lineage (NCBI taxonomy): Eukaryota > Metazoa > Chordata > Mammalia > Rodentia > Muridae > Montemys > Montemys delectorum. Next base: position 23,399 of record JADRCD010146785.1, on the reverse strand, counting down.
TACACACACATTTTAAAATAATACCGTAAAATAACAGGACCAGTATTTCATTGAAAAGTATATGTACTAGAGTTACAGAAAAATATCTGGGTTGTTATTTTTAGATAATTTTTTTTCCCTAATGATCAAACTCACCTAGAGAGAAGATAACAAAACTGTTAACAGTGTTCACTTTGGATGGGAAGCTAATTAGTGAATTTTAATTTCTTGTTTACAGTGACCAATCTGTACCTGCTGCCATAAACAACCATAAACAGATGCTCAGTGTTCATGCTTTCTCGCGTGATCTTTTCCAGGAAAGTTTCCTCTGATTATTATCTCACATTTTAGGCAGAGAGACTGACTGCAGAGATGGCCCCACAGTTAAAAGGACCAGCTGCTCTTCTGAAGGAAGGAAGTGAAGTATTGCTGCTCTTGTCCTCTTGTGTTATTAATTGAAAATGTATTTATTTATTTGTGTGCATTTATGTGTGCCTGGTACAGGACCCCCTCTCTCCCTCTGTCTCTCCCTCTCTATATCTCTAGTTCTCTCTCTCTGTCTCTCACTGTCTCTCTGTCTCTCTGTCTCTCTGTCTCTCTGTCTCTCTCTCTCTGTCTCTCTCTCTCTCTGTCTCTGTCTCTGTCTCTCTCTCTCTCTCTCTCTCTCTCTCTGTGTGTGTGTGTGTGTGTGTGTTTGTGCGTGCACACATGTGTGCATGCTCAACATTGTGAGGACATTCCACCTCTCTCGTTCCACCTCCAGGTTCAATTCCCAGCTCCCATCTGGTGACTCACAACACATCTGTAACCCCAGCTCCAAGGATCTTCTGGCCTTCTCCATTGGCACGGGACATATGCACGGTTCATAGACATCCATACAACCAAAGACTCATACACATAAAATAAAACATTGTAAAGACTTTAATTTGAATAAAAAGAAACAAGAATGAATTAGTTAGATAGGAGCTGTGAGCTGAGCAGGGTTGGCCTTGGTTCCAGCATCCCAAGGGGTTTAATATTTCTTCTCTCTGTATTTTCTTTTTTTGTTTTTTCCTCGAGCACGGGTGTTCCAGGGAAAGGGTATGCTTCTGGAAGCCCAATTTACCCAAAGTCAGTGTATTATACAGAAATATACAAGAAGAAAGACTATGCTGAGGGACTTGAGTACCCCTGATGCTGAAAAGTTCACTAGGGGAAAGGTAACTATACTGTGCGCATGCTCCTGCTCCCAAGCCAGGAAGTCACAGAAGCTGGCTTGAGCTGACTCAGCTACCTTTGACCATTACTGTCTAGTGTTCTTTTCATCGGTCTGGGGCCTCGCTGGCTGATCTGGAGTGACCACCACTATATTTATGACCCAGCTGAAGTCAACCACCTTCTTCACTCTTCTTCATTCTTCTTTGCTTCCTGTTTTTGGGGATGGAATTTGTCAAGTCAAAAGGGACACTGATGCAGGGTAAGATGTATGTCTTCAATCCCAGCACTTGGGAGGTAGAAGCAGGAAGATCTGAAGCCCAAAGCCAGAGTCATCAATGGGGTGAGTTCAAGACCAAATTTGTCTATCATGAGACTGTCTTAAAATGTGTAGGTGGTGATCAGAGGACCTATAATCTCCATTTGTCAGTCTGTCTATCTATCTATCTATCTATCTATCTATCTATCTATCTATCTATCATCTATCAATCTATATCACCCATACCTATTTAGCTATCATCTATCTAGCTATCCATCCATCTACCTACCTACCTACCTACCTACCATGTATCTGTATACCTTTCTATTTATATGTATATCCTAAAATATAAAGCCTGTTGTGCCTTGCTACCTAGAGTGAAATCTGTTGACAATTTATTTATGTTGTAGGGATTTGCAATAATTGTCTATGAATTGGGTGAAGGTATTTAACCATAAGACTATAGTAAGATTTGCCAACAATGGAAATTTGGGTCTTTTTTATTCCTGGCCTTAATGAACATCTGAATGTAAATCTCTGTGATTTTACACTATGTCTTAGGGTTTAGGGTTTTTTGTTTTTGGTTTTTTTTTTGTTTTTGTTTTTTTAGGTAAACCCCTAGGAGTATAATGGTATGTACAGGACCTCTATCATAACCCCTGAAATTATTTTAAGAGGATCTAATGATTGGCATTTGGCCAGTGAGTAGGAGAGTTCAATACTCTCTATTGAATGAAATATGTCCTGTGAGCCCGTGTATGAAAGGCTTGGTCCCCAGCTACTAATGCTATTGAGAGGTGAGTATCTCAAAAAGATTTTAACTTCAACAATGGATTCATGCATTGATAAGTTCATAGGCGAATGGACAATTGGAAGAAAGAACCTACTTGGAAGAAGTAGGTTGAGGTGGAGGTGGGCACTTTGAGGTTTGCTCTCTATTGCTATCATAAACAGCACTGCCAGAACTACTTGGAGAAAGCAACTTGGAGGATAAAAACTACAAAGCAAGTTGGAGGGGGAAAAAAAGCCAGCTGGGGAGGTATTTTAGTTTACAGGTTATAGTCCATCACCAAAGGAAGCCAAAGCATGGAGTTAAGGCAGGAACCTGGAGCAGGAACCAGAATCAAACCATGAAGAAATGCTGCCTCTTGGCTTACTCCCTCTGATTTGCTTAGTTACCCTTTTTTTTTTTTTAATATATATATAGGTCCATATACCTATAGATGGAACTGGCCACAGAGGAGTGTGTCCTCATACATCAATTATGAATCAAAGACATGTCTTATAGACACGGCCACAGGCTAGTCTAAACTAGAAGATTCATTACTGTGGCTTGCCTCTTCCCAAGTGATCTTTGTAGTGCCCAGTGGCCAGCTGAAGCCAACAGCAAATGCTGATTACTTTCTGCCCCTGTGATAAAAGCCCGTGGCCAAGGCAACTTACAGGAGAATGAGTTGATCTGGCCCATGGTTCTAAGGGGTTAGAGTCCATGGTGGTGGAGACAGTTGGGCAGCAGGGACAGGCGTGGTAGCTAGAGCAGAGAAAGCTGACACTTGAATTTCAAGCCCAGAGCAGAGAAGAACCTTGAAATGGTGAGGCTCTTTAAACTGGCAAAGTAAATCTCCTCGGAAATATTTCCTCCAACAAGGCTAATCCTTCTACATCTCCTGAAACAGCGCCACCAAATGAGGACTAAGTGTTTTAAAACACGAGCCTTTGTGTTTAAATCCCTACAGGGGCATGCCTGTGGAGGTTATATCTCATCCCAGGACTCTTCCCCCTCCTACTCTTGCCTAGGTATGCCATGCAGAGAGCCAGTTTATTCCGTTTATGTTCCCTACCCTGGTGTTTGGCCCCATAAACAATGAAGCCAAGTAACTACCCACAGACTAAAAGCTCTGTAGCTAGGGGTCCAGAATAAATTCTATTTCCTTAGCTTATTTCCCTGTCAATTGGTCACAGCAATGCAAGCTGTCTCATACAGCTATAATCCTCCACAGTGTTTGTCACAGTCCCTTTACTTTTTGTGGAATGTGTTTAATTAAAGCTAGACGTGTACTAATAACTCACTAAAACTGCAACTGTATTTCCCTAGTGAGTAACGATATTGCCTGTATTTTCCTGTGTTTGAATCTATTTGGTAAACCGCTGACTTTCTGCCCATCTTGTCTAATTAAGTTATTTTTATATGCATACATATAAAACTATGAACACATGTTCTTATTAAAATACATATCTGCATTTATTTGGATTTTCTTAAATTTTCATCATCAACATGTTTATAGTTTTTGATGCATGTACCTTAAAACCTCTTATAATTTTATTTCTGTTTCATGTTAGTGTTATTATTGTGCTTTGATTCCACTCCATAATCCTTTTTTGATAGTCAAAAGAAAAGAATCATTTTTAAAATTGACTTGCTAAGAACATACAGGGCTGGACATAGGCCTCCCCGCATACATGTAGCAGATGAGCAGCTTGGCCTTCGTGCGGATTGTGAACAACTGGAAGACAGACTGTCTTAGTCAGGGTTTTTATTCCTGACAAACATCATGACCAAGAAGCAAGTTGGGGAGGAAAGGGTTTATTGAGCTCACTTCCACATTGCTGTTTATCACAAGGAAGTCAGGACTGGAACTCAAGCAGGTCATTGTAGTGGCTATTCTTGGTTGTCAACTTGACTACGTCTGAAATGAATTACAATCCAGAATTAGAAGGCTCACCTGTGGCCCTAATCTGGAGGCTGAGAGATACAAGTTTCTGACCTGAATCTTGGCATGGAGACCTTGAGGAATAGTGGCTACGAATCCCATAGGATTAACATAGAAAGCTCTATGAGTTCAAGGTCATCCGGGGTTAAAGGTGTGGTGGCACACACCTTTAACCTGGGCCACACTTTTTGCTGGAGACATATATAAGGACATTGGAAGAAGGAAGGCGCTCTCTGCTTCGCCTGCTTGCCTTGTGGGACTGAGCAACTGCTGGATCCTTGGACTTCCATTCACAGCTGCTGCCGTGACTGTTGTTGGGAGTTGATTGTTGGGAGTTGGACTACAAACTGTAAGTCATCAATAAATCCCTTTACTACATAGAGACTACCATAAGTTCTGTGACTCTAGAGAACCCTAACTAAGACACAGACTATCCCAAAAGCTGTTGTCTGTACATGGGATATGTTCTTCTAAACGGGCTACCTTGTCTGGCTTCAGTTGGAGAGGATGTGCCTAGCCTCACAGAGACTTGATATACCAGTGTAGGGGGATTACTAGCCTCAGTCCCACTCAGTGGAGAAGTGGAGGGTGGATGGGAAAGCATTTTTACAGAGGGTGACTGGGAGGGGACAGTGAATGGGGTATAAAGTGAATAAATAACAAAAATAATAATGCATTAACTTGCTAGCCTGTGACCCTGCTAAACTCACTTAATAGTTTAAGAAGATTACATATTTTTAATATGGGTTTCCCAGAATTTTTATTATGTAGGTGCTTTTGCTACCTATAACTAAGCAAGACTTTAAACGTCTCTGTATTTCCTTTCCTTTTCTGTTGTGATTGCTCAGGAGATTCTGCCAGATCTCCATCCAGTATATGGTTGAATGTGAGTGGAGAGAGCAGACATCTTTTCTGCCTGCTGTGGGAGGCCAGCAGAGGCCTGGCTTCCTTGTGTCCTTGAAACTGGGTTCAGTCTCTTTGCAGATTCTGCCTTCTCCTTCTACCTTAGACCCACAGGCAATGCTGAGCCGCAAGTTCATGCCCACCACCTCATCTCTCTCTGTCTCCTTGAGTGGCCATGAGAACGGCACCCCCAACACTGTTCCTCAGACTTTCTAGGACTATCAGTGCCACATTGCTGGGTGGACCCACCATCCAATGACCAAACTAACTGGCCTTGTTACTTCCATATTGATCCATGTCCCCTAACAGTGATGATTCTGTTGCCATATGGCAGCCCATCTCCCCTCTCTTCAGTATCTTCTGGCTTTTCCCTCACCATGGTACGAACCTGTCTGAACTTTTTGATCTGACTGGATATCATTGCATCCATCATCCCAGCAGCTTCCCAGCTTCCTCACTTCGCTGAAGGACTCGGGGAGCATCTCCCTGAAGATGTTCATCCACCGGAGGCATGAAAACACTCCTCAGAGCCAATTGTACTTGCTACCCCTTTGTCTGGATTGTTTTTCCCTTAGCTATCCATGGAGCTTTCTGCCTTCAAACCTTTTCTTTAATTTTTTCCCCTTGCTATTCTAATTACATTGTTAAACAAATAAAAAATGTATAAATTTTACTTGTTTCTCGATGTTAATTTTTCTCCCTAGAGAAAATTATTAACTTTTAATTATTAAATTAATAGAGAAATATTATTAACTTATTTTCACTGAACTTAAGCTAACATTTAATGAAGCAAGTAGAGATTTGGTGGAGCTAGGGTTCGAAAATGGCTATTTTGTGTGCTGTTGTATAATTGTCGTCTTGAACACTAAGACATGGTTAGTGTTTCATGAATAGTTTGGGAGTAAATGAAGGTATACCAAACAATAGTAGATGTGTTCTGGGTTGTGTTTGACAATTTGAGAGATAGTCTTGCTATAGAGAACAAGGTGGCTTTGAACTCCTAATCTTGCCTCAGCTGCCTAAGTGCCAGGAGTTTAGGTTTGTCCATATCAGACTTCTCAGTGCTTTTTTGTTTGTTTGTTTATTTTGTTTTGTCTATTTTTGTTTTGTTTTGTTTTGTTTTTTAATGAGCAGTAGTGACATGTTTGGCAGAGTAATTTACAAAGGTATTTCTAGGCGTACCAAGTTTATGCTCAAGCGTTTGCACAATTTGGGCAAATTTTTGGCAAAGGAAAGATTCTGTGAAGTGCATGAATAGCAACATTGCCCAATTATTTTGAAATCCACATACAATACAATTTAAAAGAAACACTTACTAGGGTTTTCAAAGCGCTCCATCTGAGCTGTTTGGCCCTGCTGGTCTGCTCTACAGACTTACTTTGTTTTTATTTTGAACACTCAGTGTCTCTTATGCTTACAAACTCACAACGGAATGATTCCAGCGGCCTCAGAGAACTGTGCGGTACCATGAGGAGTGGTGTCGTTCTTACTAACTCTTTGTCCTGGTTTTCTAATTTATCTCTGTCATTTCTTCATTCCCAGTTTAGCGTCCCACATCTCACACCCTTCTGCCTAGAACGGCGCCTGGACCCTCTAGATAAACTGGCAAAGAATGAGGCACCGCTGTGTGGGCTCCGGAGGATGGTTATATTAAAGCTTCAGCATAAACTAAGAATATTAACAAAGACAAAATAACAGATTCAATTATAGATGTGGAAGCCCTCCGAGACAGCGGGAGGGAAGGAAGACAAAGAAACAGGGAGTCTTAAAATAATAAGAGTATGAGTATTTCACAGTACAAAGCGCTTTAGAGAACTTTATCTTTTGTAAGCCTCATTCACTCGAAGCTTTGAAATAAGCATTTCTTTTTCCCACTCCCTTTCAAGACATGGAAACCACGGCTCAGAAGAGGTGCCAATCAGCTGTGGCCATGCACTCATAACGTGCCAAAAGAACTGCTTGTTTTCCATAGCTCCAAATCCAGTGCTGCTCCAGCTGTGTTGAGTTAATGTGCTAATTGGTTCTTGATCAAGAATTATTAGCCCACTTGAAACAGTTTGTAAAGCATTCTAAGGGCTCAGGTATACAGGAAGGGACAACCAAAGCCTGTACATGGGAGCCCTCCCGTAATGCTTTTGAGAGAAAGGATATGGTGAGATACAGAAAGAAAAGCCAAAGACCATTGTCAAAATAAACAAACAAATTTTAACTGTATCTTAAAAATTATATTTGTATATTTATTTGTTGGGGAGGGTGTGGGTGTTGAGACACCCACATGAGAGTCAGACCTGTCTGTTCTTTCCTTTCACCATGTGGGTCCTGGTGGAACTCAAGTATTAAGGCTTGGTGGCAAGCTCTATTACCTGCTGGGCCATCTTGCCAGCTCTATTGGTGAATTCTTAAAAAGTCAACATAAAGCAAGAATGGAAACATCGAAGAAGCAGAGGAAGTATTGGTGGAAAGAAATGAATTCTCCAAATGCTGTTGGTGTGTCCACGAAGCCACAGTGGACAGACTTCTGCTGGGTTGAAGAAATTTGCCTGTGCTCAAAGGGAAGGTCTTGTTACAAAAAATACAAGTGTAAAATTAAAGGGGACCTTCCTGGTGTTTGGTTGTCGAACTCTCTGATAACATCGTCATCCACCACACTGTTTCCTTATAGCAGTCTTGCAAACTATTTCAGAATTCGTGTTTTATATTAAGAAGGTATTTGATTGCTTTTCAGCTACACCAACAAAGGTCAATACTCAAGGAAATATTTGACCCCAATTATAAATTTAGACACAAGCAGAATTTTAAAAATGAAGATAGTTCTTATATGATGGAGACATATTTCATGAATAAACATCTTGTGAATTTTTAAAAGTACAAGAAAATTAATATCTTATAAAAAATGGACGAGTAGATCCTACTGTGGTGGTTAAGTCATATACACAACAAAGCAGCTTATGTCTTTAATATTTCAGTGGATAAACTGTTCTAGAAGATAGTCATGAAAATTAAATTAAATTTAATATTGTATTGTGAAACCATTTGTAATAGAAATGAAGTCTTAGGATATATATTGAAGACAAACTGGGTTTATTTCCAATGTTTCCAAGCAGAACCACATAAATCAATTACACTCAAGGATAAATTACTCATTTGTATTCTAAGCATCTGGGTTTTTTTTTTTATAATAACCTGATTAGATTTTAATTATGAGTTTTAAGCTAGACAATCTACAAAATGGCAGAAATGTAATACTTGAACTGTTTAAAGAATTGTTTTCTTAAGTACTTTGTCCTCAGGCTTTCATCACCACAAGATATCTTAATTCATAATAATTTGGAGACCTAACATAATGTTTGTAAATGTTTATAAGTCATTTAAGTTCATTATCCATTCACATATGTTTGTATATCTGCTGGGAAGACAAGAAAATCTCTTATAAACATAATAAAAATGGCCTGTGATGCCATTTTCTAGGTCCAAAGTGAAAAACTATATTTTGAAATGAATATTTGTGACTTAAAATGATAGATACAGAAAAAGGAACTTCTTACTCGCATATGTATCTTCTGGCTATACTATACACTTAACTATAGGTAATAATCTTCTTTTTATTGATCTAATACATCTTAAAGTATCAGGAGACGTCTATACAGAGCCCTGCCAGCAAGGGGTCCTCAGGACCTGAAATGTTCTGTTTCCTTCCTTAGCCTCTCATGGTTTTTTATTTTTTTTATTTTTTTTATTTTTTGAGCATGAATAGGTTCTGCTAAGGTTTTAGCATAACCTTGGAATGAAAAAGCAAACTTTTATTTTTCTCAAAATACTCATGCTCTCCTGGCAAAGCAAAATTGGTCTTTTAAGGTTTTATATTCAGGAGAATCTGTTGGATGAATTCACAGACTTCCCCAAAATGTCCTTTAGATATTGACCACAACTCGGTTAAAGATTTTTTTTAAATTCAGACAGTCTTAGGCCATCATTTTATATTGTTTATAAAGATCCTGTTATTGCAGTAATATATCCCAGAGGCAAGCTAATTAAGTGCCTTTTTGATTTTAGCAAAGTGAGAACAGTTAAAAAGGGTAGAGTCTAATTTGTTTTTTAAAGTTAATGGAGCCATAGACTGGTGGAAAGGAAGGTGCCAAGGAGAAAGACAGTGAGGACAGAGAACAAAAAGACCCCACCCCCGGTTGAGCTACTTCCTTTGTCAGAGAGGAGGAAGGCTTGTTAATTAGGAAATGCTCATAAATCTGCCTCAACTTAAGTGCCCAGTAGCCCAGGATAATGGAATGAGAAACAATTTAAATCACATTAGTAGCTAGGAACTGAATAATGTATTTTCTGCATTCTCATCTCTGTGTGTCCTATTATTTCAAGACTACAACTTGCTCCTGCATCTTCAATCAGCAGAAGAGAAACACTTGGGTTACAGTTATTCTCACTCCAAGCTTCCCAGCAACAAACAGCATTTCCTTCAGGAAAGCGGTCCCTTCTAATGCCTGCTACTGGCTTATGGTTTGATTTTTGAAGTGCTTTAAAAATGTTGAATCTGATGATACACACACACACACACAAACACACACACACACAAACACACACACACACA
>JADRCD010146785.1:0-13743 GCA_019843815.1 Montemys delectorum | reverse complement strand
ACACACACACAAACACACACACACACAAACACACACACACACACACAAACACGCACACACACACAAACACACACACACACACACAAACACACACACACACACATCAGAGTTTTAGATAGCGTTTTGTGATCTATAAGTAATGAAAATTCTTTCAAAGAAATCAAAATGATGACTTACGACAAATAAACAAAAAGTATAAAATACTTTCAAATTTAAAACTGTTTTACCTCTGGGGTCTATTAGAATCAGAATAAGGAGGACGACAACAACAAGCCCTATGAAATTCTCACTTTTACAACAATAGTTATTTATATAGCTATAGTTATACACCTTATTTCACTTATATAGATATAGGTATTGTCACTTCTACAGTATTTTAAAGTAGAATTTAAATAGTCACCAAACAAGTGCATGCCCCACCCAGGTGTCAGAACTCTTACTTTCTCAGGGAAAATAAACAAACTATGAAGGTCAGAGGAAGCCTATGTTTTGGAGTAGAATCATTTCATCCTTGCACTTAGAAGGTTTAGAGATGTCTGCAGATGTTCACCGAGTGACAACATGAGATAGGAAAATGTTAGAAGAAGTCATAAAAAAACGACCAATACCAATTGAGGCTCCCACAGAGTTAGGAATCACCGCACTTGTAGGACTGTGAAAGGTAGTGTGGTCCCGGTTGAGCTAAGGCTATAAGCTCTGGAGACCCTGAAGGGACGGTTAGGAGCTTTTGCAAGCTCTTGGGCAGCAGGCCCCTGTCACTAGCCACAGCCCCCCATAGATTTGTGACCACCAGTCGTGTAAGGGCAAAGCCCCAAGTCCCTCCACAGGTAGAGAATGTGACCTGTGGTCATGTAGGCTCAAGATTTTAATGATTTTAATGAGGTACCTAGAGGCCTGGAGGGCTTAGCCAATAAGCTTTCCTTCCCAGCCACTCCTCCCTGCAAAAGGTATTTATTCTTAAAGCCCACCCTGAGAATTGGGGTATGGTTTTACACATTCACTTTCTGCCATGACAATAAATGTCTTAAAACCATGAACTTTTCATCGGGATCTGAAGTAGGGAGCCACGGAGAAGGCTTTCACCTAAAGAGCCTCAGCAGTGTAGTTTCCTGTAGAAGGCCTCTCTGCACTCCAGACATGACTACCACCAAGCTCAAGCCCACCACAGCTGACAGGCCAAGGACTCTACCTGAGGGACCAGCTGGAGCTCTCCCTTCCCCCCACCCCCCCACCCCCCCACCCCAGGCCAGATCCAGCCTGCTTGCCCCTACTCAGTTCTCAACAAGAGTGACTCCCAGTGGTGCCTGGGTGTCCAAGAGCCTGAGAACCAGATGGCCCTGGCCTCATTGCAGGCCCAGGGAACCCCCGATCTAGCTCTAGCTGTCTCACTCCTCAGACGGTGTTTCCCCATCACTGGAGTGGTGTCCCTGGGCTTCCCTATGCCCAGTGACAGCCCAGCAACAGCAAGGGATAAGTGTGGTCAAAATTCTAGCATCCTGCCTCCCCAGTGGCCTTTCCCTGTGGCACAGGAGACTCAGGAATCATGGTCATGTGTAGCTAAAACAACGGCAGGGATCATCTAGTCTCCCCTCAGTTTTCAAAATTGAAATTTGGAAGGAAGGGAATGAATAAAAGACTCACTAAAGGTCATGTTGTATCAAATCCAGAGCCTTCTAGTTTCATTAAGAGGTGGTAAAGAGATAATCATTTGATTTCATATCAGGTAAAACTATCAAGTAAATGTTTAAAAGAAAGAATTGCTAAAAAAAAAAAAAAGTAGGAAGTTTGTTACAATATATATGGTTGAGCTGATAAGGACAAAATTATTTTAAAAAGTACAGAAGAGAGCACCATGGGGAACGTGGAGGAGTTGTCTGTGATTTTGCCAGTCTCTGCAATCCATTGAGCTGTGATCCAAAGACCACATATAATGTAACCAGGGTGGACATTTATAAAGTTTACCATCATATAAATTGAAACTAACAAAGTACCGTGACCTCAGAAATGGGGTGCAGTAGTTACACTTGTGTCCCTGTGGTCACTCTATGTGATAGAAAACCGTAAGGTGGAAAACATCATGGCTCACAGTTTGGAAGGTCTCAGTGAATCCTGGTGGGGCGAGGCGTGGTATGGCAGCTCAGCAGTGTATGGTGATGGAGCAAGCTAAGCATACTGAAAGGTCAGAGCCAGGGGCTGGGTGTACACCTCAACGGCTGGACCCAGATAACCTACTTCTGCCAGCTGGGCCCTATCCCCTAAAGGTTCCATGATCTCCCCAGACAACCCTATCAGTGGGAAGAGGCATGTGAAAAGGCATGAGCCAGTGGAAACAAGTCAGATTAAAGCCATGGTACGGGGTAAAACAGATGTGGTCCTGAGCAGCAAGAAGAAACCCAAGTGTCCTTGCCAAGTATCCTACTAAGAAAGCAGCACTGAGGGAGATTTGAAACCCATGCACCCTGTGTAGCAACAAGCGAAATGAAACAGCAAATGCCTGCTCAAGAACTTAGTTCTAGCTGGCTATGGATTATCAGTTTTCCCAAAGTCCTGGCAGATGTAAACTCGTGTCTTCTTGAAACACCCTCAAACTAAACCTAACACAAGTCCTACAACTGAAGTCCTGAGAGAGGAAATGGAGGACAATGGTAGGTTCTGAACAGGATTGGTCTGAGTACAATCTGATTGTTACTGTTGTGTTAACAGTAGACTCTGTTTTTAAAGATAGTTAATGATCCAGAGGAAAATTAAAACAAACAAACCAAACATTTTCTCTCTGCCCCCGCTACAATATACATCGCTTCCCCTGTTATCAGACTACCATCAGAGTGGGACATTTGTTACAACCGATGGACCTATACTGATAGACCCATCATCACCAAAGCCCACAGTTTACACTAGGGTGCATGCTTGGCTGTACCTATTCTGTACCTTTGAATAAATATCTAGCATGTAGCCACCATTAAGTATCATGAGAAGTATTTCCACTACTCTAAAAATTTCCCATACCCCTCCTATTCGTCTCTGCCCTCCCAGCCTCGGACAACCACTGGTCTTTTTGCTGCTTCCAGAATGTTGTATGGTTGAAATAAAACACTACATCACCTTCACACATTGCTTCTTTTTTAGTTACTTGTTTAAAGTTTCCACTATGACTTTCATTGTTTAACAGTGCATCTCTTTTCAATGCTGACTACTATGTCATCATGCAGATGGCCTTGTGGTCCCATCATTTGCTTATTAAAGAACACCTTGGTTGCTGTTGAGTTTTGACAATTGAAGATAAAATTTCTACCTATCTTGTGTGGGTTTTTAACATGCATTTTCAACTCATTTGTGTTTTTACCAACTAGTGAAATTTCTCACATATATAACAAAATATACTTTGTTTCATAAAGAACCACCAAATGTGTGTGTCATTTTTGCCCCCACACACTCCACACTGTTTGCCGTGGTGAATCTGGGCTGTTTATGTGGGTGTGTGGTGGTGTCTTAATGACTTCTGTCTACACTCCCCCTGCGGCTTACCTTGTGGTCCTCTTTCCTTATGCTTATCTATTTTTTTCAGTGTATCTTCATGCCTGCTGTGCTTTGTCCCATTTTAAGAAACTGAGTTTGTTGATTTCCTCTTGTTGAGTTTTATGTGTTCTTTGAATATTCTGGATAACAGACAATGGTTTTGCTGAGATCTGTGTCTGTCATTTCTTTCTCTCTACAGTGCCTTCCATTGAGTAGAATATTTTGGTGTTAATGAAGTCCACCTCACCATTGTTTCCTATTAATATTGTATATGAGTCATTGCCCAACCCTAGGTTGTTTATGGTTCCTGCGTATGGTATCTTTCTAAGAGTTTTATAACTTTTATTTTATATTTAGATTGGTAATATCATTCTGTGTTAAAGTTATGTAAATAAGCATGGCTATGGAAGTACCAAGGGCACAAAAATAAGATTTTAGGGGATGAAATATAACCAAACCCATTAGCTATAATATACAATATAGCAACTAAATATTAAGAAACATTGCTTATGTAATATTTTTAATAAATATTTAAAACCCATGAAATGTATATTCTAAAACCTGTAAAGCAAATTAACTGATAAAGTGAAGAGGTCTCCCACATACATGAATCAGAAGACTTAATGCTGGTAAGGTGAAAATATCCCCCATGTCAATCTGCATAGTCTTTGCAATGCCTGTTAAAACTGTAGGCTATTTATTTGCAATAAAATTTCAAAATTCATATATATATATATATATATATATATATATATATATATTCTTTTTTTTCAAGGAAATAAGGAAAGCCAAAGAAAAAAGAAAAAGGAAAAGGAAGGAAAGACAGAAGGAAGAAAGGAAAGGGGAGGGGCAAATTGATAAGGAGAAGAAGGAATGATGTTGAAGAATATTAACTTCCTGATTTCCAAGTTGCTATTAAAGCCACAAGGGTGATATGATTTGCACTGACATAATGAAATGAGAATGCTTTACAAGGATTTCATAGCCAATGGAATATTCAAACTAAAAGATGTTCAAAAATAACTGCATGAATTAAATGCATTAACGATTCTTCATACAGGGTACCAAAACACAGTTGGTTTGAATGCACTAATAATAAACTCTGATTTACCAATGACATGTTGCATTAAGGAAAGAAATCAAAGCTCTTCCCCCTTGGTGTCAAGTTTAGAGTTGAATTTGCTACTTCATTTGCCCTGTGTCTTCTGTCCCTCATCCTCTATCTGCTGTAAGAGTCTGAGTCCACCTGCCCGAAGGCTGTCTTGTCCATCTGTCCCTTTGTCTGTTGGAGTGCATCCGTCCCTAACAAAGATCTTGGTCCTGTACTTATTGAATAGCACAGAAAGTATCACATGGGCAAAAGACGAGGGAAACTTTACAGAAATGTTCAACAGAGTTTTTACAAGGGATTAAGTCATTGGCTCCATTTGACCCCAATGGACCCAGAAAACAAACAGTCCTAGAAACATCATTGATCGTCAAGCAATATCCAAATGTTGGTGCAAAATCTAGAGCCAATGTTCATTTATAGTTGAAGATTGCTTTCAACTTCTATTTTCACTTTATTCAACAAATGGCTGCTCAAACACACATGCATTCCTCTGGGTCAAGGGCATGGAAGAATGTGGGGCAGTGGTCTGTTCAGGTAACTTAGGCTCAGTTGAGTAATTGGCCTTGAGCCCTGGAGCCCTAGTGGGCAGTTTCTGACTGCAGGGGGTGGAAGGAGCTCGGCTATAACTCCTGAGTCTTTGGCTCCTGTTTCAATCACAACCCCTCACAGCTGGCCCCACAGGAGATGTGTGCTCTATCAGGCAGAAAATGCTCCAAGATCCCAACACTCTAGCTTCGCCCTACCCCCAGTGATATGACCACGTCCAGGCATGCCTTGCCTCAAAGATAGAAAGCTATGCCTCACACAATAAAAGGGGCAGTTTGTTCCATCCTCCCTCTCTTGCTTCTTTTCTTCCTTTCTTGCTCTTGCTCTCTTGCTCTCTTTTCTTCTCCGCCCCCCCCCCTTCTCTTCTCCTCTCCTTTCTTTTCCTTCTCTCTACTTGACCGGCTTATTTTCTCTTTCCTATAATAAAATATCTCATTTATACATTGCCTCCTTTTTGACTAATGTGCCCTACTGCAGGCCTCAGCAGCAGAGAGAGAGAGAGCCACAGGCCACAGCAGCGAGCTGCCCATGGTACAACAGAAGAATATATAATGATATCAGAGATGTGCATTAACTTAGGCTGTAAAAGCTGACTATGTGGGAAATACAAGGCCAGGTAGGTTGGTTGTTACATGGTTCTCTTAAAAGAAGGTTAAATAAATAAGCTGAGTACACAGTAGGATAGCAGCCTTACATCACGAGCAACCTCAATTTACATTATTAACTTTGGTTGTGAGGTCCAGTAAAAGTTCCAATCTCTTAGAATGTAAGAGATATTTTCATCATTGTACATTGCCACAATAACAATAGTTGGGAAGAATGTAACGATGTTGGAACATATATGAAGTGTTATTAAGATGAAACAATATACTTGGATTGACAGTTTCCCTAGATATTAACATAAAATTACCATCTTCACCAACCCAGCTACTCACTTGTGAGTACATATATGAAAACATGTGTGTTTGTGTGTGTCTCTCTCTGTCGCTCCCTCTCTCATAAATAAAATATAATTTAATAAAATATAATTTAGAGAGACAGACCTTAGTCATGTAGACACATTAGAAGAGCTACCATGTAAACATAGAGTCC
This sequence comes from Montemys delectorum, assembly GCA_019843815.1. Classification (NCBI taxonomy): domain Eukaryota; kingdom Metazoa; phylum Chordata; class Mammalia; order Rodentia; family Muridae; genus Montemys; species Montemys delectorum. The sequence goes on along the minus strand of JADRCD010146785.1, from coordinate 7,478 downwards.
ATGGCCATAGGTTTTGATAAAACTGAAATGACAATCATTTTGCAAAGTAGATCATAGTCAAGTGGACACTTTAGAAGATCTATCATACAAACATGTAACCTACAGCAAAGTGGTCTGACAACATTGAAAAGAGAATCATTTTGCAAAGCAGAAATCCTAGCAAATGTCAGAAAGTGCTCTTCTATCTACACACAATTTCCTCAACAGGCAGCCAGATCGTCACCAATATCCATGAACAAGAACAATAAATAACCAAAAAGAAAGTTGTAATCACAACTCAGTTATAATCACAAGGTTGACTTCCCAACCCCCCAACCCCCCCAGAGCCAATGACATGACCTGTGGATGACAAGAACGTTGGGAATTGCTGATTATTGTGTGTTCCACTGTACTACAACTGTCATCTTTGCACTTCATTACCGTATCTCTTGTCAGGACGCTCACCTGGTAGCTTCTGAGTAAACTGATTAAACTGATCTGAAACCAAAAGGATTAAAGAACTGAAAAACAGAAATTTGAAGTGTGTAAGGCACAGTCTAACAGACAGACTTAGTCACTATCCTGTAAGTCAGATGGTTCTGGAACTGTTAAGTATCAGAGCCTGGGGCCCTGACAGCCCCCAGGAAACCAGGTTATCATTAGTAAGCCAATTAAATGAAGACGTATTGTTAAAAGGCAAGAAAAGGGGATTTATCTAATGAGGCCACATTGAGAAGAAGGACAGAGATCCAGCATCCTCCTTCATGACTCTCCTCACAGTTCTAACATGAGGGTGAAATTTAAGTAGAAGACAAGAAATGCATAGTTAAGGAGTTATGCTCAAGGTGTGGTCCTGTCCATCACTGACATTGTCTCTGCTCCTGCAAGGGGCTCTGGCAAGTTGTTAGATTGATAAAAGGCTTCAGCCTTTTTCTTGTACCAGCATAAGGGTCCTGGAGAAAACCCAATTCCTTGGGCACCTTGTTCCAATGGTCCAGATTCAAGGACACACACGTCACATTCCTTGCAGGCATGTGGGTTGTACTATTGTATCCATTGTTACTCTTATAGACTTCACACTTTGAAAACTGCTGAGTCAAATTAATTGATGCTGGATAGTTGACTAAGTACCCATAAAATATAAAAATATGTCAATGACTTCCTTGCATCTAAGTGGGACACTTATAAAGACACATTTGAATAACTGTAATCCAGTTGGTGGCTGCTTGGGAAGGCTTAGGAGGTGTGGCCTTGCTGGAGGAGGTGTGTCACTGGGGACAGTTTTGAGAGCTTCAAGTCTGGTGCCATTTTAAGCCTGTGGAGTTTGTGCTCTGTTTGTTGCTTGGAGTTCAAGATGTGAGCATTCAGCTTTTTCTGCTTTCATAGTCAATACTTCCCTACTATGACGGTGAATGACTCCTATCTCTATGCAACTGTAAGCCCCAAATCAATCATTCTTTCTGTAAGATGCCAAGGTGTTTTATCACAACAGCAGAAAAGTAGCCAATTCACAAGTATTAGATGGGAATGTATGTATGTATGTATGTATGTATGTATCATATTGATATTATCACTCTTAAAAATATTGATATTATAATTAATAGCATGTATGTAAGTATTCATTGTAGGGAAGCTTAGGGCCTGCAAAGATTTGAAACAGCTGAAACAATTGATCCATCATCTACCTGGTAGGGGAAATGCCCAATGAAGCATGTTTTCATAGCCGCTCACCTTTCGTAGGCTTCTGTTTCGTAGGCTCCTGGATTTGAACTGTAACCCACAGACATCATGCCTGCCTGGAGTGTAGTGCAGCGTGTTCTGAGCAATGAGTCTATCAGCAGGAATAAACCTTACTTCTGTGATTTACAAGGGCCACGAGAGAGCTGTAAGGTAACTGGGCACTGGGGCACAGGTGGCCTTGGCTTCTTCCGCACCGACACTCTGGCTTTCATGGAGGGATACTCAAACAGAGAATTCCACAGCCTCTCATAAGAGATTTTGATCTTGTAAATTGAGCTGGAGGATCACACTCTGTGCAAACACTGCAGGTAATTATGCCATAGTTAAGCTGTTTGATACACATTGAGATGTCAAGATTAATAATGGTACAAATCAGGGTTGAGGCTTGTTGTCCAAGCATAAAGACTTGAATTTGATTCCTAGCAGCCATGTAAAAAGATGGATGTGGTAGCATGGGATTTGTAATCCCAATCTTGGGGATCCAGGTGTGGCAGATCCCTGAGTCTCTTGAATCACTAGTCTAATCTAACTAACAAGCCCCAGGTCCCAGCAGACAATCTGCAGCATAAGAGAAGATGGGCCACTCCCGAAAAACATTTGAGATTGACCTCTGATTTCTACACCAGCGCACACACAACTAATGCTGCAAATTGGCTGTATTGGTGTAGATTGGGGAGATCATCCAAGTTACAGCACTGAATCTTTTGTTATGAAAAACAAAGAAAATATTTAGGTAAGAGGTTTTGAGGTTTTGGGTTTATTTAAAAAAGTTTCTGAGGAAGGAGTTGGGCACAAGACTTTTATGTTGATTTTCTGAACTTATTTCATTCTGAGGGTGCTCACCCCAAACTAGAAAATATGCCTCCTAGGCTGCAAATTCTTGAATTTAAGCTGATTGCTTTTCTTAATGAGACCCAGAGGCAATTCTTCTGTATTGCTATGGAGATGAACGAGAAAGAGGACTAACTGTGAAAAAATAATTTTTTTTTGACTTAAAAGGAGGAAGAGACAGAGGAATTAGAAGCTAGTGGATGGTAACTTGAACCCAACTCAAGAGATCAAAGCGGTCACTCCGAGCGCCCCAAACCATTTCTATTACTACCTCTGTCTCAGTCCAAATACTTGTTCAGGGATACCAGAAGTGAACCCCCATCCCCCCCCCCCCCCCAGCCTGTGCCCACAGACCCAGAAAACATGTTTGCTGTGAAAACTAAGGGAGGCCATATGAGTGAGCCTCATTGTAAACCAAAGAAATTTACAATTTATTCTAAATCAAGCCATTCGATTTTATTTCCCTGTAGCAATGACAAAAGGAGAACTTGAATGAAATCCTTAGTTCTAGAAACTGAGATTTTACTCCACTTAACTCTGAGGATATAGGTGCTGAGCAATGGGACAGAATGTTCATAAAACAGGCTTTTGTTGACCAGTGCGTGAAGCATATTGGAAATATTTCTTGGAAGAAATATATAGAATAAGATCCCACCTTCTGTAAGTCAATGAAGTGTTGGAAGTTTCTGAGTAGCAATTAAAGCCAAGCACTCAGAGGGTACCACAGCTGAGCATCTCCAGTACAAAGTAATAAGTGTAACAGATGGACCTACACCCATGCCAGCCTCCCTTCTCAGCATCAGCCAGGGCCACTTTGTTTGTACAGCTCCTCCAGTTTGGTTGAACTGTCACAATTCTCCAAACTGTTCAAATTTGGATCCCCAAACTAAAGCAAGCTGTTTCTTTAAATTCTTGCCTGTCCACCCTTATAGTGACCCAGAGGCAGCCTGACTGCTAGGGTGTAATGTGGACTAATTAGTCATTAATCACATCATGGATCTTCCCTTTCCTCTGAAACCTGTAAGAAGAGTTCTCCACTCTGCCATGTAGGCCTGAACTCAGAGGCTCTGCTAGGCTCGTGTCTGCACACTGTTTCTAGAGCTATTAACATCTATTTTACTAAGCTCTAATGCAGTGGTTCGAAGAGGTAGTGACCTCTTCAGGGGGCGGGGAGGGGTTCAAATGGCCCTCTTACAAGGATCACATATAGGATATCCACCATATCAGATACTTACATTAAGTCTCCATGGCATTCAGAACATCATCACAATCTGAGGACCATGCATTCAAAACAGGAGCCTTTGGCAAACAGTTCAGAGGCAAATATAGCAAGTTCAGGGCTCTGTGCCAGATAGAGATGAGCAATACTCCCCGTCCCTTTCCGGAAACCATCTCCCACTTAACCAAGATCTCTTCCATGGTTGTTATTGCATTAAACTCAAGTTTTTTTTCTGTCCTCTCTACTTCCCCACTCATCTCAGATGATTACCACACTTATCTTTTTAAATATAACACACATTATTATACTTTCCCACCCATGAAAGGATCTACTCAAGCCCCTTTTTTACGTTGTATAGAAAAGCTCTCCTAAGTAATATACTGTTTCAGTTCATTCACATGGAACCCTGCCACTGTCAGGATAGTTTAAATCATGGGTGTCATCAGGGAATGTCAATTATTCACAATAGAGCATCCAGGACCAGCTTCCTCTGGATACTGTGCTATTTATAATAGCACTCAGCAATACCTGAGAGGGCAAGATGGAAACAGACTCTGAATATGCTGCATTCATAATTGATCAAAGTATCTGCCACAATTGTCTTCAAAGGTCTGCTGACAGTTTAGTTGTGACCAACACAGTTATAACAACCCATTTGGTTTTGTTACAAGCTGGTTATGAATATGTAACATGGCCTCCTTTGAGTTGCTTCCCCTTGAGATCACACTTCCTCGGTGGTGTTGGTCTGGGATGCTGGAAAGAATCATGCTAACTCAGACTTCCCCAGGAATTTTTAAGGACTCATTGTCTTTTCAGATGGAATGAGTGATTCCGTCCATTTAGTTACCAGCCGGAGTGGAAATTTATTTGATAGGAAATATGAAATAACCCCAAAGACCTGATCATGTAAAGATTACTCATCACTCATAAATACATTGGATGCATCTGTGTGAGTAACAGCTTGAGTGTGGATGTTTATCAGGCCACTCACACTAACAATACCTTGGGCAGCCTTGTTTAGGACCCTGAACTTAAATTCTACCATATTTGATGAAGAATCTAACTTGAAAAAAAAAATGCTAGAAAACAGCCACTAGAGACTGGGATCCTATCTGAGTTCATTTGGTTTGACATATCTAAATAAATACCTCAAACACATTTGTTTTCTTTCTTAGATGTCTAAGAGCAGGGTGGCTGAAGGGGACTACATTCTCTTACTTTACAGGGAAACTTGTACGCTCATATGATGCTGAGGGAAAGCGCTCTGATGCCCTTTTAGCTCCTTTAAAGCTACTGTCATTGTGGAAATACCACACTCATGACCATACCTGAACCTAATCGCTTCTAATGGCTATGGCTCCAAAACTCATCATGTTTGGGGTCATGTTTCAGCCTATGGATTTGGGGATAAAGTAATAGAATTCCATAACAAAATTCTCGGCTCCAGGAATCATGTAATGAAGCTTAGATGTTATTAAATTAACAATTAATAATTAAAAAAAAGTCTGTAGGGGCTGAAGAGAAGGTTCACCGGGGAAAGCAACTATCAACCGAGTATGAAGACCTGAGTTCAAATCTCTAGGAGCCACATAAAACCAACCTGAGCAGCATGTATCTATACTCCCAGTACTTCTCTGGATAGGTTGGAGGCAGAGACAGGAGAATCCCTGGAAGCTTGCAGACCAGCTAGCCTCATTCTCAGAAGCAAACAACAAAGACACCTTGCCTTAAGCAAGACAGAGAACGATACCCGAGGTTGTCCTCTGACTTCCCCAGGCATGCTATGCACACATGCAACTGTGAGCATGCTCTTGCATACAAACACACACCAAGGAAAAGCCTATTTATACTATAAATATATTTTCAATGAGAATCTAAATATTGGTCTAATTTTGGGAAACTGTTTAATTTGGAGAGGATAAAGAAATAAACAACTGGACACATCTGGATAATGCATAAAAATTCTCATAAACTATCACTCATGGGACTCCACCCTGTGTAGCTTGAGCAATTTTTCTTCCCGCACACATCTGCTGCACATGCCCACCCACTTGAGAAAGACACTTGAGAGCCACAGCCCTTTTTCCTTTTTCTGAGCATGTGTCAGAGCCCACCAGGCCTTCCCTTCATCTGAAGGACCTCTATTCTGTTTCTCCTGTTGTTTAGCTCAAGGTAATTACCACTGTAATTGGGCCATCATTTGAGTGACTTATATTGGTTATTTCTAAGTCATGAATAGAAGGAGAATTTTAAACTAAATAATGTACAGAAAATTCCAGGCCCAGAGCCCAGCCTACCAGGTGACTAATGGGAAGTGTTTTTAGTATTGACCTTCATAATAAAAGTAGTAAAATGTCTTCATAGAAAAACCAAGAAAAAATAACTATCCTGGTTTATAAAAACAAAACAAAACAAAAAACCAAAAAAAACTGTTTGCTCTTGTGAAAAGAGTATTCAGCTGGAGGCCTGACCCTGGCAAACTTTCCTGGCAGAGTTCCTGACCTGGCTCTCATGAAGATTGAAATGCAGTTGCAAAGGTCACAGGGTCAAAACCAGCCCCTTCTGACATCATGCATGAGTCTCGGTGCTGTATATCCCTGCATGCACTGGGTCTGTGTGAACTCTGATGGCATAGAAAATGTGTTATATAAGCTGAAGACATCCCGCAGGATTCATCTCCCCGAGTTTTCTTTGGGAAATATTGCGTTAGCCTCAAGCAACCTTTCTCAGAGAAGAAAATCTCCAGGTGGGAACTAGAGTCATTTTAGACATATTTTCTGGGGCTGAGGACACTTCAGTCATGCTAAGAATGACTAAACTTAGTTAGGGTTTTATTGCTGGGAAAGGCCAACATGACTTCACAAAGTCAAACATTTCATTGGGGCTGGCTTACAGTTTCAGAGGTTCAGTCCATTCTCATCATGGTGGAAAGCACGGCAGCATGCAGGCAGGCCCTGTGATGGAGGAGCCAAGAGTTCTACATCTTGATCCAAAGGCAACCAGAAGGAGACTCTCTTTCCACACTGGGCAGAGCCTGAGCATATATAGGAGACCTTGAAGCCCCACCTCCACATTGACGCACTTCCTCTAGCAAGGCCACACCTCCTCCAAATAAAGCCCCACCTCCTATTAGTGCCACTTCCCACAGGCCAAGCATATTCAAACCACCACAACAAGCAAGCAGATATATATTTAAACTACTAATGTTTATAGTGGATGAGGTCTTAGGGAGAGTCTCCCTCTTCAAGGGAGGGTTATTGATGAAATGAAGAAGTGTTGGCTGGTAGAGTTTATAACAGGACTATAAAGAGTTTAGGGAAAGACTGGCATAGAAACATTCAGAACATCCAAAGCTGAGTGGAGCAAAGGGAGTGGAAGGAGTCAGTTATGAGAGTGTTGGCTGAAGTGTGCCATCTTCCAGAGTTTTAGTTAGAATAAATGTAAAGGGCCATTCAAAGGAGCCATACCATACCTCTTCACTAAGCACATATACGATAGTGTAGAATCCATGCCACGTATACACCATACAGCACTTATATACTGTGCACACTATACACAAAGTCCACCACACATATATACATACGATACACCACACATAGGCACCACACCAAACACATTATATCACACATACACACACCCATTACCATACATGAGACCTCACATACTATATCACACACACACACACACACACACACACACACACACACAC
>JADRCD010146784.1:2547-42849 GCA_019843815.1 Montemys delectorum | reverse complement strand
GCCCAATCATCTGAGGTTTGGAGCAGCCATTGAACTTGAGCAAGATCATAAGGAACAATGATAGAATCAGGATCTTTACCAAATAATTTTAACGAGGCCTCCCTCCCCAGCTTAATAACTTGAGCAACCAGGGAGGGGTAGACCGAAAGAACCTTGAGAGGGGTGGCTGGTAAGTGAAGCCAATACAAGGGCTTAGTCTGCCACAGCACTCCCATGGGTGCAAATTTAGTGGGCAAAATTAGTAGCCACAATTGCAATTTTGGATCATAATAAGAGATTGTTTGTGACTGGATGGCCTTCTCAACGTGTACGAGGGCGGATGCCGCCTCAGGGGTCAATATTCTTGCAGAGGAAGGATCTGAATCTCCTTTAAGAATATCAAAGAGGGGCTTGAGTTCTCCTGTAGTTAACTTTAGATAGGGGCGTAGCCAATTTATATCTCCCAGGAGTCGTTGGGAATCTTTTATATTTGGGCAGTAATTCCCCATAATCACCAGGGGGGGGGGCTCTTCCTCCTCACTGTCTGACCCCGTAACGGTCACCTCATCATAAGGAGGTTCGGATAAAGGAGGAAGCGGGGCCGGCTCACGGCTCACCTCTGGGATGGCTGGTAAATCTCCCTCTAACGTAGCCGCTCTAGATCTAGTCAAGACAGGACAGGTCATGGCCAGGCGACAGGGGACTTGAGAAGATTTTGAAGGGAGGCATTGTCGTGGTGGGGCACTCTTTGAAAGGGGGCAAAGGGATGGCATGAAAAGAGTATCTTTAATAGACACCTGCAGGGAGGCCAATTCCATGGAGAGTTGGGCGAACTCCTTCTGAAGGTGTAGGACCTCCTTTAATTCAGCGACTTGAGTTGCCAATTTATCTCGAGCCTCCATTAGGGGGATGGCTGACACATGCAGGGAGGGAGCACATATGGGGAGAGGATAGGCGGGGGGAGGTGGCGCAGAGGCCAAGGGGGGCCAATCGGGATTATGATATCGGGCGGCTTCCTCCTCCAGGGTAGCCTCGTCCCCGGGATCTAGGGGATCCTCTCCTGAAGGGCCACCAAAGACAGGGGCTGTTAAATATGTTTTTAGACCCCCGGTTGGGGAAGGGTGCAAATTTACAACCCTTCCTAGTGACTCTGATGCTGGTCCATTAACAGGGCTCATGTCTATGACTACTGATTTGACAGAGGGTGTACGGGAGAGGGGTCTAAGGCAGTTTTCAGTAACTGCCAGAAGTTGCTGTCTATCGGGGCCATCACTGGCTGCCTCAATGATATCACGAATGAGGCCCCAATAAGAAAAAATGGTGGAGGGAATAGCATCAGGACCTTCCTTGGTAAGCCTATCATTAAGCTCTCGGCCCACCCTTTGCCACTTTATTGGGCTTATATCCGGCCCATCTATGATAAACCATGGACAAGTCTGATCCACAAATATAAAAAATTTTATAAGGTCTTTCTGATTCCTCTCTCCCTGAGGGAGGCCTTCAAATCCTTAATGAAAGCTGCCTCCTTTGACATTGCTGGCCCATTTCTATGAGACGGATGAATCTTTGCTTACCGTTCGCTGGTCTCCCGTGAGCGGCGGAAGGACCGTAGCGCGGGTGGTGATCTCTGTCTCCGGAGCTCCGCTTATGTGTTCCGTCTGGCAAGCGTCCGTACTTTGGGGTCCCTGTTCGGGCGCCACTGCCCCGGCCTGTGGGGAGAGTAATTAACCAGGGTCCGAAGGGGACGAAGCCTGAAAGAAAAATGGGCGAGAGAGAGGAACGAGGCCAAGCAAAAATGGTTGTCAAAGCCTGACTTTACTTCAGAAGGGCAGGGCAATTATACTTGCAGAGCAAGGAAGCGTTAAGAGGAAGTGGGGCGGGGGGTGTACACCTGGCTTCACACCTGGCTGGAGCGGAAGCGTTGACAAAACATTTTATGGTTTTTCCGAGAACACTCCATGGTTCCTCTGAGAATAGACTGTTACTCAGATAAGGTCAAATTCTCAGGGACAACAGGGACACTCTGACCCTGACATCAAGCAGGTGTGCTGTGTCCAGATTTGAGCTGTGAGTAAATATTGTGACCACTGCATACACATATTTTGCTGACTTATGAACTTAGTCTCTATTGATTAGGCATGGATGTACTAAGCCAGAGTACATGATGTTCAGTGTTAGTACACAGATAGTCCTTCACTCATGACAGGATTACATCCCATAAACTTGAGAAATTGAAAATATCAGAGTTTAAAAATGCCTTTCCTACACCTCACCTGCTAAATATCAGAACTGGGTAGCACTGTATACTGCAGACACTACAGGTGGTTTATCTTCCCAGGGCCAACTACCCAGCAGGAAACACTATCTTGCACATGGACCATGAACTCAGAAAATACTAAAATTGAAAAATGACTCATGTTGACTATATATTGCTTTCCCACTACTGAATTAAAAAAAAAAAGAAAGAATCTAAGTCAAGCTTTCCTGAATCTCTTTGAGCAGTTTAACATTTTCCCATGATACATCTCACTTCATACTGTCACTGTCAATTTATCAATCTATGATGTTCTTCTGGTTCTCCTGCATCCTTGCTTACTTGAGTATTATGTTTCCCTTTAATCTTAGTATCTGGAAATTTTCTGCAGTATATCTTGAGGATGACCCTAAAGAGAGCCCACAGTTAAGTTGTCAGGGGAACCACAGAAATAATCCCAGAATGAAGCAGGGCAGGTACTCATCCAAAGTGGGGCCAGGGAAGGGACAGTCCTATACTGCCTGTATCTGTCACTGACCAATGCCCACTGACTTGAGGGATGTAAAATGACACTGGAAGCTGCATATTTGTACCTTTCTTTCAACGATAAGATAATCTCCATTTGTATAGGCTCCTTAATCCAGAAGCCCTTTGCAAATGAAGCCGAGGAGAAGATGCAGCCCTGTGCTGACACTCAGCAGAAGAGAGACAAGGAAAGTCTCAGGGATGCTTACCCACTCTATACCCCTATTCTGGAGCTAGGCTGAGAAGCTTGCTTCTTCTGGTTCTCCACAAAAGCCAGTCTCCTCTGCATCCCTGGGAGTGGATGACAACATGACAGAGCTATGAGGGCACCTGCACCTGCTCCATGTTGGAGCCCTCTTCAACAGAACAGCCAGGTGAGAACAAGGGGCTGCCAGATGGTGGGCATCCAGCCAAGGCACCTGCAGGCAAGAGAGGCATTTTGGTTTCTCCTGAATAGCTTGACTAATGATGGTCGCATGCTGGAGGAATAAGAAGGCTTCTGTTTGTGCATTTTAATCTGTTTGTGCATTTTAACCTTTAATCCCAGGTGTTCAAGACAGTCTTCAAAAAGTTGACAGGCCTTACAATTTAATTCATCATTTCTGAGCAGCAGGGTTCATGGGATATCAGGAAACAAGTAGTCATGTTTAGTTACAGATGGCAGCTCCAGAGACCATTTGACATTGTGTTGACTATGAACCCTCAGAAGCAAGTCCCATGTGGGGTGTTGTGCTCTCTTACTACATATAATCAGATCATGGCTCTGCAGAGATACTTAATGGCGCACCTTAAGATCACACAGGCACAGTTCCTGTAGACTGTGGGAACCATGAAGGTTGTAATTGGGACTCCGAAGAAATTGACAATTGAGCTCTTTGTCATTGGGTCTTCTTGTTGAAACAAATGTTATTCCCTCTTTAGGCAAGGACATGTGAATTTCTAGCCCCATCCACACCTCCTCTCTCATTACCATCCTTTTCTAAATTGTACTTCTTAATGCATGGATGTCTGCCCAGCCTCCCTTCTGGTCCCTAACTGATTGGAACTTTGAAATTAACATCCTTAATATCCTAAGCAAAACAACCTTTTTCTAAAACCCATCACTTGTTATACGGCCTTTTCTATCTAATGGCAGGACTAAATCCACTGGCTGATCTAGATTGACCCTCAAAGACATCTCTATTTTACTTTGTTATTTGTGCTTACCATGCTTTGTCAGAGTCTGATGAGTTCTATCTCCCACAGACCACTGCATGTAACACTCCTGACTCTTTCTCTTCCTAGATCTTTCCTAGACTCCAGGCTGAACTGGCTGCTCCATTCTGACTGTCTTCAAGTATTCTGTGCACACACACACACACACACACACACACACACACACACACACACATATTTAGCATAAATTTATAAATATGTATGTCATTATTTATATATGATATTTACAATGTAACATATACATGTGTGTGTGTATAGTATTGATATATATATATCAAACAGTTACCTTAAAATATTTAGATTATATCCACTATTCTCCAGTATATAAAAAATGAAATGCCAACTATTTTGGTAGACATTCAAACTCTTCAAAATAGACAACCTGACCTGTCTTTCTAACATCTTTCCATTCATCCTCATCTACTTTTGCTGTCCATCTCAGTAGATTTTAAGTTGAAAATTTTAGATCCATAGTATTTAAGGTAAGTTCATTGGAACTTACTTCAGGGACTAGAGGACTAGAGAACTTACTAGGGACTAGGAAGGGATTCAGCACAGGTAATCCTCTGCCTCTAAGGTCATTTACCATACATTTATATCCATTTGACCCATATTTAATGCATAAAATACACACCACATCCTATTTACTATGGCCTTTGTTTTTAAACCCCAGATATCACTATGTAGTCTAGTCAGGCCTCAGTATTGAGATTCTCCTGCCTCAGAATTATAAGTGTGTATCATCACTCCTGGTTACATTATATATGCATATAATACATATTATATATAATATATATTATAAAAAATATATATCATTTATATAATTCCCACTTAAAATGTAGGCGAGCTTTAAGTCCACTGCTGAGCTGTGAACACTGAACACTTCATGTTTTCCCATTGACTGAGCCACCATTTCATTCTGGTTAGCCATTTCTGTCCTCCAGTCTAGTACCATTTCCAAACCCACCTTCAATACACTTCAACACAAAAGCACTTTCAGCTTGTTATCCACCTTCAGCTCTGATTCTCTATCCTTCACCTAAAGAAAAGCAGAGTTTAGTTGCCTGTATCAACAGGCCTGTGGTTGACAGGCCTCTCCTGGGATACCCAGGTGTATGAGTCAGGCAGACCCCAAACAGAACAACTCAGAAAGGCTGTCCTCAGATACTCTGCTTCTCCCTGAGCCACTGTGCCTCTGTAGAGAGAAATGCTTAGGATCCAATCAAGGAACAAGGACAGTCTTGGCAGGGCTCACTTGTGTGGCCACTGAGGGGACAGTTTAATCCAAACAACTTGATTCTATCCCTTAGTAAAATTCAGTTTTCTCTACTCATCACCTTTCTACAGGAATCTTGAAAGTGAATCTTACCTTCTTTATTAACTTTCCCATGTATAACACTTGCACATTTATTTAACAATGTTTCCCATCTATATTATATATTCCAGAAATCAATTAAACTTCTAGCTCACTTAAACTACTTTCTTTCAAGATTGTAAAATACAATGTTAGAGAAGAAAATTCTCCTTTTGGTGAAGAGAATACAATCTGTGTCTGTTGAGTTTTAGTCATTGCTGTGTATTGTAATGCTAAATACTAGCCCCCAAGATCTGGAGGCCTCAGGGACAGGGAATCCTCACATACACCAAATGATGCTTAGTTTAAAACTATTGGTTGAATAAAGGTGTCTACAGCCTATTGCTGGGCAGAAGAGAAGTAAGCAGGGTTTTGTTGCCTAAGCTTTGGGGTCTGAGGAACAACCACAGGAGGAGAAGGAAGAAAAGGTGGGGAGAGGAAGAGACACCACAGGATAACAATTGTGAGACGTGGACAGAAGGGCAGGCCAGTTGTAGTAAAAGCAACTCAAGCAGAACAAGGAAAGTCATATCTTGGGGGTTGTTGGTAGGGAAGTAGACATAATAACGTAAAGGATAGAATCTGCTCAGCTCTAGTGCTTTAAAGGTTTATTATAAATATAAAAGTTGTGTGGCTTTTACCTGGGAACTGAATGATCAGAGGTGGGGTAGAAACCCCCAATTAATTAAATATTTACTACAACATCTGGCCTATGTGGACAGCTAACATTCCAGTTAGATTGGATCAATTACTTTGTCAAGGGACACTAATAGGAAGGAAGCATCTAAAGATCTAGGTGGAATAATGTATGCTTGTGGGGTCCTGCATCTGCTCTGCCAGAGGGCATGGCCACTGGGGAGGCACAATGTGGGGAGTTGACTGCACTTAGCCCACACTGTTGCCAGGCAGGTGTTGGGCCATAGGGAAGCCTCAGGGTTGTCTGGTTCTCAGGCTCTTGGACACCCAGGTGTCACTGGGAGCCTGGAAAGAGCTGAGAATTGAGTGGGGCCTGTGGGCTGGATCTAGCCCAGGGTATGGGTGGAGGGGGTTAGCCCTCACTGGTCCTGTGGGGAGAGTCCTTGGCCTCGGCAGTGGGCTTGAGCTTGGGCTTGGCTTGGTGGCAGCAGTGGCTGAGAATGCAGAGAGGACTTCTATAGGAGATTAGATTGTGGCTCTATCGGCGGAGGCTTTCTCCATGGCTCCCCAAGGTGGATCCTGATGAAAAGAGACAGTCTGTGGTTTTAAGGCATTTTTTGTCATGGCAGAAAGTGGATGAGTAAAACTATATCCCGCTTTTCAGGGTGAGCCTTTTGTAGGGAGGACTGTCTGGGATGGAGGACTTATTGGCTAAGTCCTCCAGGCCTTTATGTACCTTGTTAAAATGGAGATCTACCTGAGCCTAAGTGACCACAGGTCACATCCTTTACCTATGAAGGGGCTTGGGGCATTGCCTTTATGTGACTGATGGCCACATATCTACGGAGGGCTGCAGCTGAGTGACAGGGGCCTGTGCCTTGGAACAGGCGAACTGCCTACCATCCCTTCAGGGTTTTCAGGGTTTCAAGCCTTAGCTCAACCAGGAACCAGGCTACCTAGTTCTTTATCGTGATACTCTACTTTTCTTCACTGGACTCCCATCCTTGGCTTATCAAGTCACAGTGCAGCTGTGTAAATCTACCCACTTTTCTGAGTTATCAAGAAGAGCATAACTTCTCTCCTTTTTATTTTCTAAGCATGTTTTGCTTAACACTTTGAATTTCCTCGACGATTTTGGCCTTTTTTACTTTTTCTCTAAAAACCTCCTTCCCTGTCATATGGCTGTTTGTCTGTTTTATTTCTGACTTTGTGCCCACTTAGATGGCTTGGTTTCTTTGATTCTCTCTACCATTCTCCTCCTCCAGGCAGTGATTGCGTATGCAGTTGCCTGCTCTAGATTTTGTTTACTTTAACCTCTGTCTTAGGCTGTGATGAAACATCATGACCATGGTGACTATTGCAAAGTTGTACATGTAATCGAGTCTGGCTTATAGTTCAGAGGTGTAGTCCACGGCTTTCATGGAGGGAAGCATGATAACATACAGGTAGACATGGTGCTAGACAGATAGCTGATAGTTCTACATCTGGATCAGCAGACAGCAGGAAAAAAGAGTGAGCCACTAGGCCTCGCTTGAGCTTCTGAAATCTCAAAGTCCACCCCTAAGGGATACACTTCCTCCAACAAGGCCACACTTCCAACAATGCTACTCCCTATGAGTCTATGGGGTACTTTTCATTCAAACCACTATAACTTCTAACAAAATAGTCTTTGAGTTTCTACTTGAGTCCATCCCAAGCATCCCCAGAGGAGACCCTGATTCCACTATACCATAAGTTCTCCCATTTTGCAGAATTCATATTTCTTTGGAATAAATTCAAAGATAACAGTTGTTTTGGATTGGAGATGTATGAGAGTCAAGTAGGCCAAGAATTAAAAATAAGGTTCAAGATAAAAAAGATTAGGCAATATTCTACCATGATGTTGAAATATCCCCTACAGATTCACAATTGAATTTGTGTTCCCTGGTTGGTATTTTTGTTTTTAGCTCTTAGGATGCCTTTAGGGTATGGAATCCAGATGACTAGAAGTGGCCCACAGAGGGCTGTATTTCAGCCCTAGTTCCAGCCTTGTCCTCTCTCTCTTGGGCTAGCATAAGAGGAAAGAAATCAAAAGAGTTGTACAGAATTGAAGGTAAAGCTAGCAAAAGGCCTCAAATCCAGCAGTGGATAAAACAATAGCAACAAACAGGAAAGATCTGGGCCAGGAGAGAGACACAAGTACCCCATTTGTTTTTTCCAATGACGTTTTTCTTGTTCAGCAGTTCTTATGGGCAAATGTGATAAGCCAGAATCTTTTCTCAAGATCTAATCTACAGTCTGGAATAGAGGGAAGTCCTGTGATTCCCAAACTGCTGAAATGAACAGTCCCTCACTGACAGCTCATGATGTCATAGATTTGACTTAACTCTGAATATTGTGCTCAGACTTCAGGACCCTTAACATAACCATGCCAGCAACAAACGGCAATACACAGCTAACATTGTTTCTGCTCCCAATCAATGTGCTAGCTTTTAGAAGTAGATCAATGGAAGTCAAGCCCAGAAAGAAATGGTCCTCATTCAGTAGGCATGCACTTATCAATTAAGCAACCTATGACAGAGCAGTCAGTTCAGAAACAGGTAGTTGAATTTGTCTGAATGTACAGTGCATGTGCTTAAATGAAAGGGGAAAATGCCAATAAAATAACCAGCCCTTTGGTTACCATGGCTACCAAAAATATGTTCACACGCACTTATTCCATGGCCTCTAATGGCCCTTGCTATTAGAACAATTCAGGAGAGCAAAGATTTATTTCCATATTGACTCCTAGGAAAGATAATGAGAACAACAAAGCCTAGGAAAGAGTGAGTTCTGAGCGCATATGTGTGCACTTCTCCCACATGGGAAGAAACACAAACAGGCTCAGAAATGAATTACCATCTCTGGAAGCATGCCGCTGCAGCGTTGGAGCCTAACTTCATTTCTGTAAAAAGAAGTAGTTCAGCCATGCACAGAAATTAAAGCACTGGAGGTGGTGGGCTGTGCTGAACAAATTATGAGTTGTAATAAAATCTGAAATGCCAGTGAGGACTAGTATCACCTGCTTTATGTGACCCTGAGGCAAAGCAACCTGGGTAACGAGAGGTGAGGATAGCTAAAAATGGAGGCACTAATGAACCTAACTCGATGGTGAAAAGGGGTGATCTTCATAAAGTACAATGCTGATGGGAACAGACCAGTGGGAAAGGCTGTTGTATGTATTGTAGGAAAAAGGAAAGACAGAACACTTCTTGATTTACCTAAACATCCAGTGTTTCAACAAATAATGTCTTTTTAAATTGCCCGAGAAATTTCTCCTGCAAATGCCTGTTTCTAATGTCTCTACCTCCTAGACTCCAATCTTCTGACTTTCCCCTAGTGAGTGAATCAGCCAGTGTTGTCTGCACCACTCTTCAGAATGGTTGTAGATGTAGCAGCAGCAAGAATGCCCACATGAAACGCTGAGATCAAGCCCTGTGCAAGCAGGCTCCCAGGGAGGAAAGCGGGCCCAGGCAAGGTCAAGAACTAGCTGGGGCCCTGAACCAAAGTCAAGGATAGCCAACTCTCTGTTTCGACAATGCTGTCACACAAAACCAATTACTTCCGAAGTTGTCCTTTGTGTGTACTTGAGTGTGTGTCTGTCAATATGTGTGTGTGCTTGCATGGGCATATGTATATAAAATCTGTGTAGAGGTCAGAGATCAACCTCCAGGTTCTCCTGCCTCTGCCTCTCAGTGCTGACACCACAGGCATGTACCACCATGCTTAAATTGTGTGGTGCTGGGGACTGGACCTGGGTTTCATGTATTCCAGTTGAGTATTCTGCCAAGTAGGTACATCAGCATTGCCACATGACAGTCACCTTGTACTCACGGGCCTGGCAAGTACTGCTTGAGCCACTGGTCTCTGCCTCTCCTACACTGTGCTGACAAGAAGGCCCTCTCATGCCTAGGCTTTTCACTTGGGCTTTGCTGCTTGAAGTTCGGTTCTTCAATTTACAAGGTGTTACCAACTGAGCCATCTCCCAGCTCCAGAGCTGCTGTTTAGTCTAGTTTAGTGATTTTCGTTGTTGTCATTGCTGTTGTTTGGGGAGCTCAGCAGCTCAGTTTTATATTGTTGTTATAGAAAAGTGATAAAGGGAACGCTATTCAGATTGGCTTTACCCCATGGAAATGTTTCTTCTTATGCCATTTTCAGGGTTTAAGACATAAGATTCCTCAGAACTCAAGACACTTTCTAAAGTTGTCTAAGAAGATCACCACTCATGATTCTAAGTGTAATATTCTCCATGTATTCAGACAGCATGGCGTAAATGAGTGTGAAACCATTCGCTGTCCAGAGTGAACAAAACTGAGCATTAAGCCTTGTTATACAGGCTTAATGTTGTCAATGTGCTTACTAGATAGGCTACTCACTGGCATACATGAAACTCCATTCAGTTCCCAGAACCACACACACTCAAAGATGAATGTCATCCTTAGTCACATAGGGATAGCCTGGGTTACAGGAGACCCTGAATTTTTTTGTTTTGGTTTGGTTTTGTCTTTTGCTTTGTTTTTTAAGGAGTTGTTTATTATTTGAAAATTGCTTATAATCATATTAACTCATATACAGTGGGAGATCAACAACAAACTGGTACATTAAACAACTTAAATGACAATGGCATATACCAACAGGCCCTCAGAGAAGAGAACAGGAGAGCAGGTCTTTTTACACCCACTTCCCCAGGGCCCATAGCCTGCAGAATTATTCAGACAGGGAAATTTTGGAGACATGAAGAGAGATATAAGCTGTTCATCCTGGAACCAGAGGGAGTCTCTCACCAATAAAGAAGCAAAATTTACCCTCACAATTACCAACTGTTCAAGGCCCTTTTCCCTTCCCAGTAATAAGACTCCAGTTTTTCTCATCGGAAACCTCATCGACAGGGAAAGAATGTGTACTAATCCCTTTGTGTGTCCTGGTACCTCCTGGTTTTACCTGATCAAATTCTAATTCCAGGAAAGGCATTTCCAGAACTACCTTATCTTACTTACCAAGAAGGAAAGGGGGGTGGTTCTTAGCAACCTTTAGAGCTGTAACTTAGGAGCCACCCAGAGAAGCTTGTACACCCCAGTGAACTTTTATCCTATGTCTCTCCTCATAATCTTTGTCCTCAGTCTCACATTAAAATATTCTTAATAAAGCTGTAAGCCTTTGTTTGGCCTGAGTGAAGGTCCCTGAACTCTAGGGGAAATCTTCAGGCTGCTGTGGGGAGCAGCAGGGAGCTGTTCTCTGCCCTTCCCCTGCTGACATTACAAAGGAAGAAAACCAACCGCTAGGCTCATTTTTTTGATCATTTGTATCTCACATGGGTGTGAAATCACATCTAATTTATATCTCTCCAGGCAACCAGAGTTCTAGAGTTTTGGTTTGAATGATATTTTCACAACATTATTTCACATAAAGAGATTCACATAGACTGTTTTGGTCTTCAAGTGGTTATTAGTAAGTTGTATGAAGAATTTCAGTTTGAAGGAGAAACAGGACAGGAACAAGCTTCAGAATTTTGGTTGTGGAGACAGGGTAGAACCTGAGGAATGGGCACAGACAGGTTGCTGGAAAATTCCAGTGTTGCCTACACAAATGAGCCCTACTTCATACCCTATCCAATTATGACTTATTGTAGAATTTTAACATAAACTATACACCACACCTAGATGCCCAACTCATGAGTCATGCCACAGCCTTTTCTGAAACCCAGCTTCTCCTCCATGCCCTAAATGTAATAAAAATATCTTCATGAGTAGCTCTGTAGGCTCATCTATACAGTCTGCTTTATAAAAATATACAATCATAGCCCATTCCCTGTTCCTCACATGGTTTCCCTAAACATTCGGGTCTGTGAGCTTCCAGCCTCCATGTAATGCTGTCTTCTGCATCCCTCCACCACCATAGCTTCACTGTTCTCAAAACACTGTTCCAACCCATAGAGTAAATCCTCTAAAAATGTCCTTATGTCAGCTTCAAATCAACCTTTTTATGTTCATAGCACTGTGAACTCATTTTCCCTCCCCGCTTCATTCATTCATTTTATCACTTTCCATGGAATTGTGCTCCCCAAACAATCCTGTGTTGAAATCCTAACTTCAATAGGACCTTCAAGATGATCATTAAAGTTCAGTGAGGCTGCAAGGGTGGGGTTTGCAAGTGAGGTTGGAAAGACCACTTTGTAAGATAAGGAAAAATGGCAGAAATTTAGCTCTTTGCAGAAAAACATAGGTAAAAGAGGAGACACTGAGGCATCTACAGGCCTACAAAAGAGATCTCTTGGGTACCCGTAGAAAGGTAAATTTCTGTTACTCAAGCCATCATCAGTGTTTATGATAGGTGCCTATCATTTAGTAAAATATATTAAGAACTTTCCACATATGAGACTCTAAGACGTGGCTTTGGGATCACAGGAAACCCTGTGAGGACCATTGGGTACACAGCCAGACTTGTGCCTTCACAGCCTGCAGGCTCCCCCAGCTACAAAATGAAACTGCTTTGCCTAAGCTACTCATTAGAGCTGGGAACTTGGCTTGTAAAGGCAGCTTTCTTCCCTTCCGCACATCTCCACTCCCCTCTGAGCTGTCTGGCTGTATGCATTTATCTTCTTCTGTCCAAGAAACATAGTTCAGGATAAGGGCATGCTCCTGGCACAGCAGAATTCCTCTCTCCCCTCATCCTCCAGGTAAGAAAGATAAATGCTTTTCAGATGGACTGCTTCTCCTCCCTGGCTCACCCTGCTTTGCCATGTTCTAACAGTCTGATTCCTGTGTGCATATTTGGGAAAGAGCAAGCCAGTTGTGTCTGGTTCCCATCTCTCTCCTCCCCTCTTCAGCTTTTCACAGTTGACTGCAAAAGACTGCCCAAGTTCAACAAAATCGATTTTTTCCATTTAAATAATCTAATCTTCATAAGCCTCTTAACACACAAAGGCCACTTAAGGCACAGCAAGATAATTAATATAGAAAATAGTCTCCACGGGGAACTGTACCTGGCTTTCCACATTTCTCCATCCCGAGGAACTCTCTAGAATGTGTGTCTACAGTTATGGGAAGCTTTACCACCAAACATGAATTCTGGTTTAACAGACCTTCCCTTTCACATAGTTTACAAATTGATCAACTTAACTGGCCAAATACAAATTAAAAAATGCATTAGGAAACTGTTGGCCTTCCACAGCTTTGCTAATGTATTTCCTGATGCTTTAGGAACCAACTGAGTTATAAAATCAATGTATGGAGTTTATTTCTCTACCACTCTTAGCATCCCCAACAGAGTCAAGATTCACAGAAGCACATGAATATGGAAGTATGTCTCCTCATCACCTCAACTCTAAGAATTGAGAGCATCTGTGGAAATAAAGTAAGCTGATTTACTATTTATTATTATTATTATTATTATTATTATTATTATTATTATTATAAGAAAGACAAAAAGAAACCAGAAGCAGAGAGATAGCTTTGTTGATAAAGTGCTTGCCTGGCAAGCATGGAGTTCTGAGTTTGGAGCCCCAAAACCCGTGTGAAAAGTGAGGTACAGTGGTTCATTCTGTAATCCTACTAATGATATGATGGGAGACAGACAGAAAGTTCCACAAAAGTTCCAAGGCTAGCTAGACTGACACACACACACACACACACACACACACACACACACACACACACAGAGAGCACACAGAGAGACACAAAGGCTTGTATGCATGCTTATACACAGACACAGGGACACACAGAAAGACAGATGCACACACATATACACACATGCATGTATGGGTGGAGAAAGATAATGAGCCTGATCCCCAGTCAAAATCTCATAAACATTTCTCATCCACTAGCCTTCTTTTGGGTGAAAACCCCTTTTCCTCCTGAGAGCTAGTACCACTCATTTCAACACAAAGCTGGAGACTTTGCATAGAAGCTAGTGGCCAGCCCTCTGGAAGTGTGTTCACTGCACAGAGCAGGCTTCTGAAGAAAGCATGCAGATTCTCCTGTCAATCCTTGCTGATAGCCTTGAATTCATAGCCACCAGAAGAGTATTATAATAATGAATTAATCTGCATCCGAACATCCCAGTGAGCTTTTCTGATAGTCTTAATTTTCTGAAATGCTGGCTCCTCAAACCCACCATCTATTTGGGGACTACTTCCTGTCCTGTCTTGTTCATCAAAGTCTTATTCATTTGGGATGTTCTTCAGGATGGAGTCAGGTCTCAAACTCCCTACGTAGCTCCCATCTCCAGTGGGTTCTTCTTGAGCACATGCTGGAAAATGGTCAGATGTTCATGTTGAATTTAAAACTCAACCAGGTTCTGTTGTCTAACACCACACAGCAAGAAACCCATACTGCCCCTGTAGCTCAGCCTTTGCCACACTGAGATGCAATAACTGAGAGGAAATTTAGTATATTCCCTGCTTCCTAGGTTGAGTACAGGGCCTCCTAAGATGCTAGGTTCACCCTTCTCCAGAAGCAAGCAGAGCAGTGCTGGGTGCTCAGCAGATTTAATCGAGTCCATGGCTAACTCCAACAGGCAGGATATGCTTAGCCTGTCGAGAGTTTTGTCTTCATAGAACTTAAAAAAATAAATGTGTAAATGGAAAAAAACAAAAGTCAAGCTAACTCAGAGTTTTCTTATCTCACCCCCACTGCAGAAGAGAAACTTCTGCTGGGCCAGCTGACTGCTTAGAGGGTTCTCCACTTCTTACAGCCTAACTCTTTCCAAAAACCTGCAGGATAGTGGGGGACAGTGATAGTCACTTCTTTCCCATTTACTTCCCAACTGCTGTTCACCTTTGGGACAAGGCCCATACCCTTCGTCATCCATTAGCCTGACTTCTAGATGAGTTTTAAACAGCATAGTAAGGGGAAGATCATGATGGATTAAACAGTTTGGATCCACAGAAGCTCACACAGTAAGCATATTTTATAACTCAATCAACAAATACCTACAGGCAGCATTTTGTCCTATATCATTATTTATGATGAGGGAGCCAGGGGCAAAATGCATGAAGTTTGTGAACCAGAAAAGGTTCTGTTTAATATCCCAGAAAGAAGCAATATCACACCAGCTTTGAAAATAGTATTGTTCTCTTCCAGCTTCTGCCTCAAGATACATCATCAGAGTTTGAACAAGGCACCCAGGCTTCTTTGGTGCCTGTTAGATGGACCACAAGTTTGTGTATAGGTGTTAATGCTGAGAGTCATCAAAGCCTCCATATAGAGGTTATCAAAGCAAAAGGAATTAGGCAAATGCAGAATGAAAGGTACCGAATGTTTTCTGTCCTATATGAAAACTAAAAACCAAGCAAGCCAAACAAATGAATAGAGGCCCAACAATAGAGGACAAACATTTAAGGAAGGAGAAGTCAGATCCAGGCGCTTAAGCCTAGTGCTCAGCTTGGGCATCCAGCACATATGGACCTTCTCAGTTACTGTGATTTGGTGTGGAAAAGGCATAGCTTTGCTGGATTGCTATGGGGTGTTAGACTGCAGGACACAATTGAGTAGTAAGTGAACATGGGCATCTGATTTTTTTCTAAGATGAGCAAAACAAAGAGCCACGGTAGGTGGCTGCTGCCAACAGAGTCTGAGACTTACCTCTGTCCCTTGATAGTTTGAATGTGCTCGGCCCAAGGGGTGGCACTATTAGAAGGTGTGGCTCTGTTGGAGTAGGTGTTGCCTTGTTGGAGTAGGTGTGTCACTGTGGGTGTGGGCTTTAAGACCCTCATCCTAGCTGCCTGGAAGCAAGTATTCTGCTAGCAGCCTTCAGATGAAGATGTAGAACTCTCAGCTCCTCCTGTATCATGCCTGCCTGGATGCTGCTATGATCCTGCCTTGATAATAATGGACTGAATCTATGAACCTGTAATCCAGTCCCAATTAAATGTGGTTCTTATAAGAACTGCCTTAGTGATGGTGTCTGTTCACAGCAGTAAAACCCTAACTAAGACAGTCCCCAAGAGCTCTTGGTATTTTGAGAAAAAGACTTGGTTGTAGCAGCCAAGTGATGAGGAGAAGAAGAAGAGAGAGGAGAAGGACGGGACCACAGAACAAGAATGGATGTTATCAATGGATATTACCATGCTTTCATGGAAATGTCAGAGGAAATCCCACTAAGTTATACCATCAAAACATTGAATAATTATGCCTTTATGGAGTTACAGATAAAACTATAAAAGTGTTTTTTTCCCACAAACTATCTCAATGCACACCCTTTGTATTTGTTTTCTGGTAGTTTATGTCAAAATGTAACAGTCTGAGTGGCTTAAATAACAGAAAGTTGCATTCTCACAGCCTAGGGGCTGATGCCATGAAAGCAGTTGACAGGTTTGATTCCTCCCAAGGCTCCAGAGCTAGCTGTCTTTACTTGGGTGCCTTCAAGTCTATCTTATCCTCCCTTTCTTTATAAGGGGCACCAGTTGTATTCATATTGGATCAGATCTGACCTACATGACCTCATAGCACCATGATTTTTCTCCCTGTCTTAAAACAGGAAGAAGAATGCTAAAGTGCTGAAAGCTAGGGCCTCAGAACATGAATTTGGAAAGATGAGGGGGGGGGAACAAAAATCAGCCCAGGCATCTCTCTCTCTCTCTCTCTCTCTCTCTCTCTCTCTCTCTCTCTCTCTCTCTCTCTCTCTCTCTCTCTCACACACACACACACACACACACACACACACACACACACACACTATTATATCATCCCAACCATCTCTCCTCATCTCCAATGTCTTAAGTAATGAGGGATCTTTACTGAACTCAGTTCCAACGTTGTCATTGTCCTGCTTATAAAACTTATTTCATATTGCCTATAAGTCATCAAATAAATTATATAATTCAGCTAGAGACATGAGCCTTTTCTGATTTCAGTTTTATTTATAGCTCATGGATTTTCAAGCTGTCAGAACACTGTTCTCTTCTCTGTTGACTACTCATACTCTTTTGCTTGACACCAATTGGTCTTTGGCTGGTATTGTTCTTCTGCCTAGAAGCCATTGTCTATATGCACTCTTAGCCCTAAAGTAGCTTCATGGGTAACCTGCCCTTTGCCCTTCAACACAATCTCCATGAGTTCTACTTTGCTTATTCCAAGTCCTATTATATCTTTCAGTATTCTTGAATCTCTCTTTCTCTAGTGATTGACCTTGTACCCTAACAGCTACAATTTCCTTCAGACTCCTAACCAATCTTATGACATTCTGCTGTGTGATATATAAATAGGTCATCCCTGTGTCAGGACTTTCATTAGTCTGTCATATTGCTACGGAGTTGATTTAAGCAACAGAAAATTCAGCTACTCTTTTATGTTCCTATATATCTGAAAATGCATGCTCATTTGTTGGGGATACATATATAGAGATATTTGTGTATACATGGGTGTCCTTCTTCATGAAGCTCACTAGACTCACTGGCTGGGGATCTTCAGGAATCTCTCTGTCTCTTCCTTCTAGTTCCAGGATTATAAGTCATTATGCCTGTCTTTTTACATGGGCTCTAGAAATTGAACTCAGGTACTTGATTTCATAGCATGGTTCTAGAGACTGGAAGACAAAATTCAGCTGTCCTGGTGTCACCTTCCATTTGCAGGCTCTAGAGCAGGGCTAATTTGCTTCCTCTTCCACTTCCTGTTGGTTGGGGCCATTTCCTGATTCGTAGCCACAAAACTCTAGTTTCTAACTCATCAGTAACTCTATCTCCTTCTCTTCTCCTCTCCTTTGAACCTCCCTCAGCCTGCCTCTAGTAAAAACATGTTGCTGATCTAGAACCTGTATAGATAGGCCAGAACTATTTCCTTATCTCAAGATTCAAAATTATAACTGCTAAAGGCCTTTTTCTGAGAAAGAAAATATCACGTCTTGGGAATGAGCACACAGACATAGCTTTCGGGTCTGGTAGACTTACCATTCAACTTCACTGCTGTGAAAAGAATCTATTCTGTCTCTAGATTCTCCAGTAGGCTTAGATTTTTCTTTTAAAAACCTACTTTTCATAAGAGTTCTTAAATTCTTTATCCTCCCTTCTAGCCTACTACCCACCAGAGGTAATGGAAAGAAAAAGTTACTAGAGCAAAGGAGGATGTGGACCTGTTTAGAAACAGTTCTTTAAAGCAAATCCAATCTCCGTGGTCAGGATATCAGCATTTCAGTTCACAGGAATTAGCAATGGCAACTCGATCCACTCCTAAATACCATTTACAAATCAGCAATAATAGGGTCCATCTAGAAGAAAGGAAACTGCAAGAAGCCTCCAGAACATCACCAGAAGTTCTTTGGTGTGTTTCTCTCTCTGAAGTCATGACAAATGATGACCATTAAAAAATGGTAAGGCCAACCAATACCATACAGCATTGTCAGTGAAGACCACAGTCAGCAAAGAATGGTAACATGTACCAATGTCACACAGCCCCACCCACCGTCTGTTGGGTTATATTTATACCCTTTCTATACATCACATGTTATCTCAAGCATCTGCTCTAGCAAAACATCACATGATCCCTTCCCAGGCAGCTTCCAGCAAAACACCACGTGTCTATTCTCTGCAAAATATCCTCCCACATGTCTGCTTGACCAAAAACATCCTCTCATAAGACAGTTTTCAAAAAAAACTTCTCACAACACAACTGAGTCTTCAAAGAAACCAGAAATTTCTACTTTATCCTCCAAAGGTCTGCCATTGCCTCAAAAGTACAGTCTTTAGATCTCCCAGTGACTGACAATATCTTCCTGTATAGAATCTATTTTTTACATCTTTCAAGTATCTGACAATGCTGTGTACATATGGAGTCTATCCATACATCTTCCCAGTGTCTAACAATACTTCCCCAAAATAGATGCTCAATCAGTATTTATGAGGTGAGTGACTAACTGTGAAGACCATCCGTGAGTTCTGTCTTAGCCACGATGCTTGATCACTGATTAAACATACTGCTCACTTGAACAGTCAGCCCCCTGATGACTTGGTCATGTCTGAGATAAAGCTTCTCATCATAAATTATGCAAAGAGAAAGGAAAATAGTGGATGTACTTCTGGTATAAATCTCCAAGCTGGATGAATTACTTATTGTTAGCTTTTCTATCCTTTTAAATTCTTTATTTAGATACTTTTCACTTTTTAATCAAAGAGAATTTTTGCATGAGTTTCAATTAAGACTTATCTCTCTGTTTCATTATATCCTAAATACATCAATGTCAGAAATGATAAAATGTCTGATGGCACTATTCTTACACAAAACAAAATAAAATTGGCTCATGGAATCTTTTAATTCTACCCATGTATAAATATTTGTTGAAAAGCATCAGATTTGTATATTCCCAGTAGTGAGTAGGGAGCCTTAATTATTTAAAATATGGCATAATTTTGCATAAAACCATCATTTGTCTTGTGGGCAAATACTGCAAACAGCATGCAGTTCAACTTCTAGAAAATTTTTAAATTTACTCAAAGATTAATTTTACAGTTACATTTCTGCTACATTTCTGAGATCTTTAGCACAGTTTAACTAATACTTCACAAGTGGACAATACTTTATAGTCTTCAAACTGCTCTGCTGTGATCCATGTCCTGTTGACTTACACAAACTCTATGGTTCAACTGTGGCTTGTATACCCAAAAGTCACGTTCTGGAAACTTTGTCTTCAGTGTGATGAGGAGTTGTTTGAGCCTTTAGGAGGTGGAGTCTGGGCATGAAGGCACCATTTTCTGAAAGGATTGCTGCTGGGATTACACAGTGTATCAGTTCTCCCAAGAGCAGGTTGTTAGAAACCAAAACCAACTCACAGTCCCTGCTCCCCTGAATCAAGCCACATGCCTTCCCATAAGAAAGCCCACTTCAGACAAGCATATAGCTATCTCCTGAGAGGCTCTGACAATACCTGACTAATACAGATGTAGAGGCTCACAGCCATTCATTGAACTGAGTACACGGTCCCCAATGAAGGAGTTAGAGAAAGGTTCTATGGAGCTGAAGGGTTTGCAGCCCCTTAGGATGAACAACAATTACTAACTAGTACCCTCAGAGCTCCCAGGGACCCAACCACCAATCAAGGACTATACAGGGTGGGACTGAATGTTCTGGCAGCATGTGTATAGTAGAGGATTGCAAATTTGATCATCAATAGGAGGAAAGGACCTGGGCCTTGTGAAGGTTTTGTGCCCCAGTGTAGGGGAATGCCAGGGCCAATAAGTGGGAGAGGATGGGGTGGCAGGCATGGGGAGGGGGGAGGCAAAAGGAAGTTTGTTCTTGTTGTTTTTGTTTGTTTGTTTTTTGGAGGGGAACCTGGGAAAGGAAAAATTTACATGTAAATAAAGAAAATATCTAATAAAAAAATATTATACAAAAAAAAAAAAAAAAAGAAAGCCCACTTCAAGTGATGGGTGCCATACTGCTTATGAGACAAACACATCACTTTTTTATACTTTAACTTAGCTCCAAATATTCTGTTACAACAACACAGACCACACAAGAGCAAAGTGGAGCTTGCCCTATTCTAATCCTAACAGAACTCTCTGAATGTACTCTGTTAGTGATCAATAAAACTCCTCTCCCTGAGAATAATCATTCATCAGGAACTATAAAGATAAAGAACTTTTAATTTTCTTTTTCTACAAAGCTTGTTAAATTCCAAGGTTTGTCCTAAGATAATAAGACATGGTCATTTTTAAAAGGCAATGGAAAAGCTGTATCATTGGAATCACTGAAAAATGATTTTGAGGGTTAGAAAATGCCCAAGATGTTCTCCAACGTTAGATTTGGTTCACTCTCAAATAGGGTCAAGTGACTTTACCAAGGTCATAAAGTCAAGACTGGAATTCCCATTCCAAGTGTCCCATTCCAAGTACTTCAAGTACTTCACCAAGGTTGGAATCCAGGGTTGTAGACTTCTAGCTATACATACTCAGTGTACATCAGAGTAGCCAGACAGCCTGACCTCACAGCTCACATATATGCAGGGTGATGGGGAGGCCCTGTGACCTGCTGGAGTAGCCTCTGCTTGCTGCCAGAAGTGCTTTTAGCATCTCCTCTGCTCAGTGCTCTGTTTAGTTGCATTGGTCATGTTTACACCACAGGAATCAGCAAACACTACAAACTGGAAACTTATGCAAAGAAGTGGGGATAGTTGGATGTTTCACATATGCCAGAGTGCCACTCCTTTAGCCAGTCCTTGTTAAGAGCTGTATCCCTGGTTGATTCCTCAGATACATAAAGAGCAATGGTTTCCTCCCATAAGATGTAGCCACTTACTGTCTCCTTGCCAGATGTCAGGCTGGCACTAAAAGATGCCTGTTAACTCTTCAGATGGTCTTACTACCCTAATTTAGCCACAACCAAAATGAAGCCCAGATTTGAAATGTTGTTTGTGAGCCTTTGCTGGTCACTAAGGGGAAACCCAGAATCAGCACCAGATCTTCCTCCAGTGCCTGCTCTGTATCATGCTACTTCTGAATGTAGATGTGTTTACAGATGAATGCTATAGAGTTCGGTTTGTAACCACAGACCTAAGCCCTGTCTTAGTCACTTTTCCTGTTGCCGTGATAAACTATCCTGACTAAACACTTTAAAGAAGAAAGGTTTGATTCGGCTCACAGTTCCAAGGCATAGTGCGCATGGCTTAGGAGTTACAGTGGCAGTAGCTTGGAGTAACTGTCTAACTGGGGACATCAGGTGTGCAGTTAGCAAGCAGAGGGCAATGAGTAATTGTGTTTAGCTAGCTTACATCTTTTTATGCTAGGATGTAAGCCTATGGCACAGCATAGCCCACGTTTAAGGTAGGTTCTTCTACTTCAATTCTCCTAATTAAGATAATCCCTTCTAGGCATGCCCAGAAGCTAACTGAATCTAAATAAGTCCTCACAGTGAGCCTGGAAGCAGGTATCCAAGATAATTCTAGAGCCTGTAGAGAAACAGTCAATAACAGCAGTGATAGCATATATGCCAGGAAGCAGACCTAGAGCCTTACGTACACTGGGTAAATATATTAACACCACCAACCCTGTGAGCTGTATTCTTTGAAATACCCAGAGTTCTGGGTGCTGAGTATCTGGGTGTTGAATATCTTCTAGGCCCCAAGATTCTGCAGGGGCACAAACAAGCATAGATCTTGCAGAGTTGGTATCATGCTCCTCTGACCTTGCACAGGACCTGAATGAGTATTCAGAACAGTGGATGATTTGCTTTTGGTCACAACACTTGGAACTATGAAGTAGGAGGAACTAAGTAGTAGAAGAAGTAGAAACATGCTTCCTGTCCCATGGCCCACAGCCTGTTCTGTTCATCTGAGGTCTCTCTTCCTAAGCCTCTCCCAACCTTTCTGTGAACTTACAGCATTAAACCAGGATGCCATTGGGGAAAGTAACTAAGCTGACTTGTCACCTTTTGCTTTCATTTTCCATGTCACAAATGGATCTGATAGACCTGTAGAAGTGGTAACAACAAAAGGTTCTGCAACTCAGTAATATCTCTGGACAGAGACACCACAAGCAGCCCACTTTCATGACTGAATCCTCCACAGACCTGCATGGTTGTTATTCTTATGCCTTTCTTTTGTACTTGGTATCACCATAAAGCAATTTATTTTTCTTACTCATGTGGCCAAAAAGTTTTCATGCTTTGGCTTTGAATGGGAATGGTGTTAGAATTCAAAAGCTCCTCAATGATTCTGAGGCCTAAGTGTCTTCTCTGAGCCCTCAGCATCTTATACTGGTGAGCCAAATGTGCAGTAGCGGTGGGTCTTCCTCTCTCCACATGTGAACCTACCATGTCCTTTGATCCAAGCTTCTGAAGTGATGCTGTCTGAACCAGGCTCTACCACAGCTTCAGCAGCTGAACTCTGGACCCAATCAATGAGTTTCAGCAATATCATCCTCCACATTCTCTGAAATACACGTGGTATTGTGTCTTTAGATTTTTTCCCCTAGCCTTGTAAAATATACAGATATCAGATCATGATCTGAGTTCTTATGTGGCCATTCATCTTTGGATTATATCATAGCCACAATACCTAAATATTTCATTAGCTTTGTTATCCCTCCTCTTTTGGCTAAGATAATGTTCATATTATCAGTTAATGTGGTAGCCAAGGAGCTGCACTTGCAGTATTACCCTTTGAATGGAAACCATACTCTGACCAAGCAGACTGAACACTGCCATTCAGCGCTTTCTGCTTCCTGACTGTAGATGCAATGTGACCAGTTGCCTCGAGCTCCTATGGACAGGACTTTCTACCATGATGTACTGTGAGTCACCACCACTACCACAACCACCAATACCACCACCTCTTCATTTGTCTAGTATTTTGCCACCACAACAAGAAAAGGAAAAAATATATAGTTTTCTTGTTTATCCTCCAGAGGAGACTTAGAGGAAGTATAAGATATGTTTGAAAGAGGAGGGAAGATATTAGATTCAAGTGTTATCCAAATTTGAACCTATACACCTCAAAGACATAAACTCCAAGCACAGCTGGCACCTTCTATCCAGGCAGTATCTGAAATGTTGTATTTGATTCTAAGGAGGAGGCAGTGTCTCAGAGGGGGAATAAAAGGTCTGTCAACCTGAGAAATCCTAGCTTTGCCTGAGCCCAAGGACAGGAGACAGACCCAAGAAGAGGGCAATCTGGGCATCATCTAAAAGAAAAGAATGGTTTGGCTCATTTCCTGACTTCCAAAAACACGAAATCCCATCAGCCTAAAGAAACATTAGAAGTTGATGATGCAGAAATAAGTAGCTTGCGTGCGATGTGTTTGCAACTTATGGCAAACAGCTATTAGAATGGGATTCTCTCCAGTGGATAAGACCAGACTGGGCTGCATTGCTGCCAGCCAAACATGGCTCCTGAAAATTGACAATTGTGCACAAATGAAAAGCAATTAGTGTTACCTCTGCTGTTCTACTCTTCCCAATGGGAAGGTGGCAGCTCCTCATTTGCAAAAGACTATTAGAAGAAGCAGACATGTGTCTGTGTTCTTTTAAAGATGTTGTTTTGTCTGTGCGACTTTCCCTGAATAGTGTTAAATTATTTATTCACTCACTCATTCAGCAACAGTAACTGAGTGTTGCTCATTGTCAGTACCAGACAAAGTTCTCAGCCTGGCAGTTCAAAGACAAATAAGACCTTTGTCATTGAAAAGCTAATATTCTAAGATGAAGAAAATAATAATTAATTAATTTAGAAGCAAAAGAGTAAAAATGAGACTAGTTTCATAACACTTTTCTTTCAGTGGGTTGAAATTAATGTCAAAAGGGTCAGGCTCCTGGGGGAATCCCTTGTTATAGCAACCCTAACAGCAGGGAGCCACTTAAGGAGCTGGTTCTTTAGGGCGTGGTGAGGTGAGGGAAAGATATGTTGTAGAGAACCTCATGTCTTCTGTGGGCTCGAGGACTAGAGGAGGCCTAGAGCAGGGCTGAGGCAAGGATCAGTTAACTTCCAATCAAACCCAGGGCAGGTTGTAAGAGAGACAATCCTGACAGCACGCATTTAACCTGTGTACAAGTGCGATGTGTGGACTCCCCCTATCTGAGCATGACTCCTACCTTGGGATACAGTCAGCTTTTGATCCTGTGCTGGTTGTGCTGAGGATGGGGAGAAGAGAGATGGTTGCACACTATTTTTAACCACTTTCCATATCAGTACTTCCATTCTCAGAGATGTCAGAGTTTCAAAAGACCTTCAAGATAATTCAACTCTGTCTCCTTATTTCATAGATGAGAAAACAGCTTTGCAAAGGTTAAGGTTAAATGACTTCAGTGTGCATAAATAGCAAAACCCCAAGAATTCACTCTTGAGCTTTTCAAATTCTTATCCTGGAGAATGTCAAGAACCAGCCTAACCTCCACATGCATTGCCTCTCAGCACGCAAATCTCTCTCATTCTCTCTCCTCCTCTCTCTCCACCAGCAAATCTTTCATCTCGCTGCTTTCCACATTCTAGGGTTGTACCCTTCACCCCTGTGATCTATGAACAACATTGAAATAAGTCATCGCTCAAAACTATAAGTCTGTCAGTTTTGCCGGGACAGTGTGGCTACATATACTTCTGTTGTCATAACACGGCATCTCCTTTCCTATAAACAATAAAAAATTGCATAGAATTTAACTGTCCTGCATAATTTTGAGAGAAATAACCTGCAAAAGATTTCTGTACCACTGCTAGCAGACACAGGCTTCCTTGGCCCCCAGGACATCCAAACTTAGTCAAGTTCACAACATTGTATATTTCTCTTAAATGTTTGTTTATGGGTTTGTTTTTGTTTCTGTTTTGTAAACTATATTTTAAGGGATGATTCAGACAATAGAAAACTTCAGCCAGGCTGGCTTCTCTTGACAAATCTCATATCAGAATAATAGTAAGTAATAGCCTGAAAGAAACATTTCTAGAATTATGTAAAACTATCTTTGTTTCACTCACGAGAAAAAACAAAAATGGGCAGAACTGGAGCCTGTGTTCTGTCCCTGAGGCAGTTTTCTATGGGTTTGATGGTCACACCCCCATGGCCACCCTCACCATGTAATCTCAGATTGATGAGGTCTCCAAGTTTCTGTATGTAGCTTGTATTATTTCATCATGTTCTTTACTACAAGGGATCAAAGACTGTAGAAACAACAGATGAAGAATGAGTGGATGTTTACAGGGTTGGGTTTACCTGGTAGAGATGGTGCTCAGAGGGCCAGCACTGCAAGTGGGATCCTCTGGGACTCTTTTTCGGAGAAGCATGTCTCTAGGGACCACAGTGTTGCCAGGAATATCTCAGCCATGCTGACATCAGATACAAGAACCAAAGTGGAGGGAAATACATGGATGTTACTTTCAGGCCAACTACAGATGTCACAAATGAGTAGATGACACCTCAAAGATGAGTGTGCTCATGAGACTAAAGCCCTCAGTCCTGAAAGCAATTTGTGAAGGATGCTAGGGGATCTCTGCAATAATTCATAACATGGAGTTCTTCAGGCTTTCTTTAGGCCACCAGCATCAGGAAACAGAGTGTCAGGGAGGCCATTATCTTAAAAATGCAAATTCTAAAATTCTCAGTGAGAAAGTCATCTTGTTCCCTGAGCCATATTAAAGCTTAAATTTAAATGTTACCTAGAGCCCAGACTTCTACTAACTTATCAATACTCCCAGGTCACTCATACAAAGAGTTGAGATAACATGAATATGTGAGCATGTAAAATATATAGCTGATAGAGGGTGGTATCACAGCTGATAAACTATGGAGTACTTTGTGTATTTTTGAGAAGTGAGTATGAGAATATGGGCAGTAGTGAAAAAAAAAGAGTCTAAGGAATTAGGAAATGATGATACAAACTGGAAAATGTCTTTAAACACTATAGAAGAAGTTTGGAAATAATCCCTCCCCTTGTATCCTCTCTGTATTATAAGGCATCAGTGGCCATCACTAATCTCTTGGTTTATTTACATTGGTCTGCCCTACTACATGGTCAACAGTATGAGCATGGAGCCTATATTCAACATTTTTGTTTCTTCAGGGTTTGATACTAGTGGATATTATTGATAATTTAGAAATTCTAAACAATATTTTTTATTAAAATAAAAAAGTGAATGAAATGTCTGAATGTCTGGGAACAGGATGAGCCTCAGTGTAAAGCATCTGCCAAAAGATGCATGAGGCCCCATATTCTATCCCTAACACCATTAAAAGAATAAGTGTATTTGAATGTCTTACTGACTTTAATGCTTATACTGAGATAAAGTTCCCCATAGTGCTATATATCAATAAGCCTCAAAAACAAATGTCCTTGACTTTTGACCACGCTTAGTCACTTCTATTGTACAGGATATATATCCAGAGTCCTCACTATGAATTTCGTATGCTTACTGTCTCATACATCTACATCATACACATACATACATGCATGCATACATACTACATACATACATACATACATACATACATACAAGCACACACACACACACAGGCAATTGGAGCTGATAGATTCTACTGTGTGACTCATACTTCCCACCTCCTGGAGGACAACCAACAGGTAGATGCATACAGTAGATCCCAATGCCCCAATCCATACAACACTACACATACAGTGACCTG
Source organism: Montemys delectorum (assembly GCA_019843815.1). Classification (NCBI taxonomy): domain Eukaryota; kingdom Metazoa; phylum Chordata; class Mammalia; order Rodentia; family Muridae; genus Montemys; species Montemys delectorum. The sequence continues at coordinate 15,822 of JADRCD010146784.1, read as the reverse complement.
CCATACTCTGGCACAGGACTCTATCCCATAAGTACAGACCATAGAGATGATCCTCATAGGGAATATTTAATTCAGACAAAAGTAAACTAAGTTCAACACCACATTTACCACATTTGCAATTTTTGGGCTCTTACTAATGAGCCCCCAAAAATAGAATAGCACAATAACTGAGCTATCTTCAGGGCTTTTGTTGCACTAAGAGCTTTCCTGAGTGCTGCTAAGTAAAAATGTAGAGTTTCCACAATGGATGAATGAATCTCACAAAGAATCAAGGTGTATGCACAGACCATGCTGGAAAAAGCTGTTTCCAAGTGTTGACCAGATGTCTGTTCAGTTCCAAGAGTGTCACTGTTTCCATTATCAAGGCTTTGTGGGATCTGTTTGGATAACTTACAACAAATGGCTGTACTAAACGAATACTGCCAATGTGCAGCATGAGATAAACATGGGGAGGATGCAGGAAAATTAATGGCCCTTGGTTGCAAAGGTTTCATCAAGATTATAGATTGGGAGCTGGTTTAGGGTGGTGGTGTTATTATTATTATGTTCCATGAGATATTTGGTGCAAATGAGTTCAAAAGTAAACAACAGAGAGAAACAGGCACACGTGGGAAAACAACAGGTGCTCTCTTTGGTGCTGCCTCTAATAACAAAAGGCCACAATTCCATCAAGAGGAAAAGCAAACAAACCTGCCAGCACGTGAAAGACAACCAGCAACCTGTATTCATGATGACTACCTGTGATCCTCTCTAATACCTAATATCTCCCCAAAGACAGTGTGTGTGTGTGTGTGTGTGTGTGTGTGTCTGTGTGTCTGTGTGTCTGTGTGTGTGTGTCTCTGTGTGTGTCTGTGTGTGTCTGTGTGTGTGTCTGTTACTAGGTGTCATGGTTGATGGTGCATACATTCTCATCTATGGAAACAATGCTCACTGATGGTTTGAAGGCAGCCCTCAGCTCCTCAAGAAACCTATCCATAGGACACATTCCTTTCATTTGTCCAAAATATGATGTCTTTCCAATATTCTTTCCGATACCAACTAGAACATTGTTTCACAATCATACTTAAGGTTTTTTTTCAAGCAACGAAGCAAAACTTAACTCTTGAAAAGGAAGCAAGCACTAGGACAGAGGCCCAGAAAGGTAGGCCCTGGGTCTGAGCCCTCAATATTCCTTGGCTCTTCGTGCTCCACTCCGAGTAGGTTTCTGCAAAGCACAATCTGCGGTCACTTGAATCATTAAATTCACAAGAAGGTAATAAAACTCAAATAGAATACTTCCCATCACCACCTACTACATAACAGTGATGGGTTATCTGTTATTTATTTATGCTATGGGTAGGTATTAGTCATCTTTGGATTAGAAATGGCTTTCATGCACTAAAGTGACTTAAAGGCTACCATGCATCATTTATGAGGCTTCCAACTGACATTTGCACATCATCAGAACAAGAGGCAATGGAGTAAAATTAAAGCATGAAAACTGCATCTACTTCACATGCACTGCATGTTTGATAAATTCTCCTCACATCTACTACCCCAAAATGTAGTGGTTTATAGTTATCCTCTAAGTATCATTACCAATAGTGGTATTTTATTCAAATATTTTATTTAACATTTTTATTCAAGAGTTTAAGAAATAAAAAAAATTAGCAACTTCCTTTTTTTGGTATGACAACTGTCAGGTATATCCAGGCTTGTGATCCAGGGGCCATGCATCCCAGGCTGTAAATACAGTGTAACATCAACCAATTCAGAAACTTGCTGAAATGTTATGAGGTGTTTATGAGTTTTGCTTTTGTTGGTTGGTTGGTTGGTTGGTTGGTTGGTTGGTTGGTGGTAGGGTTCCTTTTTTTTTTTTTTCTAAATCAGTTATACAACTCTCAAATGACAATGGTAAAAGTAGCATGTGCCTGGATGGAATTAGGTTTGGAAGACAGTGCCTGATGGGAGTTAGGACCTGCTATATGAAGGACTTCAAGACAGCAGTAACCAGCCAGTTCTACCTAACTTGTCTCTCTTAACTTTCATTCTCTGGAAGCTGTGATGTCCTGTGATGTGTCAGATGCCATGCATGTCCTTCTCCATATGTGAAGATCTCAAAGAGAACCTGCCAATGGAATCCCTTCATGGCTCTCATTATTCACTGGACAAGGATGATAACATGTTTCTACCCTGACTAAGGCATTTGGAAATTCTTCCTGGAGCTCCTTGGGGAGAAGGGTAATGAAATCAGGTGAGTTCAATAACTACACAAACCCAGCATGACACTCACTCCCTAGGGCAGTGCTTTTCCCCCATCACAACATGCTCAACTGGCCACTGGGAAAACCTCAATCCAGAGGATTGACTGATGCCACTTGATGCCAAAGTCAAACCAAGAAATTACATAGAAGAGTAACCATCTCTTGGGATTGCAAGTATAGTGCTGTCTGCCTTTATCCATTCACATCACCTGTAGATTCTCATTTGACCATGAAAGGGGACTAAATACTGAAACAGAATGGGGGCAGCATGTCAAACTTCTCACATTAACATTGCAAATCTCTTCAGAGCATTCTTTAAGAACGGATATGATGGGATGCCCTTAGCCCCCAGCCACAAAAAACGAAAGGCAGATGAAAAATTGTTCCTATAAAACCCCAATATATCAGATTCAAGGAGCAGTTTGTGCAGGCAAGCACTCTACATAAACAGAGAAAAACATCCTGAGAGAATTGCCTAGATGCCTAATCTGTGATGTGATAAGCTGGAAAATAAGAATTACTGCATGCCTCTGCTGTGCTGTCAAAGATGAGACATATGGGCTGCCCATGCTGTCAGTAAGATGATGTTTAGTGCAAGTCTGTCCCCCAACAATGGCAGGCTATTGATATGTGCACAAGCGAGCTCACATCTAACTTCTGGTTGGCACTAGGTACATCAGGTGAGTTCTCAAGATAGACTCCAGTGTCAATAGCTGAGGATCAGTTGACTTGTTCTATTTACTTGGTAGTAGGAACACCGTTGGTCATCTGGAAGCCTGAATCAGACAGTTTATAAATGGTGCACGTTTCTTCTGACTAAGGAAATCCAAAGTCCCCATTGTAAACCCATGCTTTCTTTGTCTCCAAGAACTAGTCTTTAGACTCAGAAGAAAACTGGTCCCTGTAGGGATGCTGGACTCCTGTATTATTTTTTGCTCCATGGTCGGCCTCAGCTTAGAGAAGGAAACACACAGGAAGAGGTGCCTAGGTTTCTCTCTAGAAGGAGGGCCCAAGCTGGGGTCCTGCACAGTGCAGATGTTAAATGAGATACCCTTAACATCTTAGCAGGCGTCTTGCTCAACCACCTGAGGGAGTCTTTATGAGGACCAAATATGAACGGAACGTTTTCTTCATATGTGATATACTCTGGACAAATTGTTCACTGCAGTATGAACAGCTAGCAAGACAGGCAACATGCTGAATGGGAGTACTTGCCACTTTGATATGTCAGGTGAAGAGCAAATGATCAATAACATATGGACTTGTAGGACATAGAGTATGGGGCTTTTATTGTTAAAAATATACTATATCCCTTTACATACGACAGTGAAAAGTATATCTTTTGTAGTGTGGGCTTGACTGCAAGGTATTCTAATTCAGCAGAGTTAAGGTGCCATAAAGGCAGAAATGCCAAATGTATAATGTACAGCTCCTAACGGGCCCTATACATACCTTTAGACAGCATTCTTTCCTTGCAAAATCTGACACATTTTTGGTATATAATGAAATATTCTGCATGTGTGTGTGTGTGTGTGTGTGTGTAATCTCAAAACTGAATAATCTAGATATATATCACTTCAAACAGGCCTCATTTCTTTTCACTGACAACATTCTAAACCCTTCTAATGGCTATTTTAAAATGCAATGAATGTTGTGAACCACAGTTACCTTCCTGTGTACTGGAACACTAGAGGGTATTCCTTATGTCCCCTGCAACCTCGTACCTATGAACTATATACTCTCTCCATCATTCACTCCCTACTTCTCCCAGCCTCTGCTGACCCAGCTCCTTCTCCACTGCTGAGGTTAGTATGCTAGGCTCACATACAATTGGGAGGATGAAGCAGTTCTGTTTCTGAGGTATTTTGCTTCATATAATAATGTCCTCCAGCTCACCTCACCCCACAATGACACAAGTGTGTGTGTGTGTGTGTGTGTGTGTGTGTGTGTGTTATTTTCTTTCATATGACCAACAGTGTGGTATTTGTGTCTATATCTGCCTCATAGGAAAGGGTCAGTATTCATCCTTACCTCCTTCACCCTTTTTCCTCTTATGCAGCCCCATGTTTCCATTGGTTAACTGTGTCTTTCTCAGTTTTGATCTAACAATTGTTTGGAGTTCAGCCTTCCCAGTGAAGCAGTGCTTGGCTTTGATGATATAACTCTATTTCAATCTAATTTCAGATTTTTTAGCCACGGGCATTTTTTTCCCCCCAAACAAAATCTTGGTGATTTGAAAGAGATCAGTCTTCTGCCTCTACAAGATCTGGAAACAACTAGAACACAGAGCACATTTGGTCAACATGGCAATGACCCTCAGAGTTCACTGGAAGGAGGAGAGGGATGTGTTGGTGGTCACAGCGGTGGGTGGGGCCACAGCTGAAGTCCTGTCCTTCAGGATAAAGGACAGAGGAGCTAAGCATTCTGCTGAGAGAAGGGTTCTCTTTCCATCATGCCCCACACTCCATTAGTGCCCTCAGTGGATGGGACTAGAGCTCTCCCTGCCCTCCTCATTCCAGCAGGCCTGTGTACAAGGTAAATGAGTCACTCCTTGCAGCACCTCCCACACAGTGCAGTCCTCCTGCTGTACTCTAGTGAGGGGAAGTTTCAGTATGAGATGATGGTTATATATGCAAAGTCAGAGAGCACTTCAAAGACTGTAGCAGTCTCAGACTTTTGAAAACTATAGCAAAGCCAACCAGAATTCTGAGGCTGAGAGAAACCCTGGATTTTCTGAAGGTCTGCTGAGATCCAAGGTTGTGTTTGTTCACAAACAGCCTGGGTCTATGAGGCATAGACCTGAATAGCCCAACTTTTAACAGATATGTTGCTGTGAGTCTCCCTTGGGTCAAGCCAGGTCAGTCAGGGAGAACAATACATACTCTCACATACTGCAGAGAATCCACAGCCACTTTTTATGCAAAGAAAAGATTGGGGTAAAATTTTAGTACACATTATCACTTGAGGCCTAGAAAGGCAATACTTGGTAGACTTTGTGAGCCATAAGATCTCTGTTTTGACAACTCAGCTTTATCACTGAGAGTAATCACAGAGCTGAAACACAAGAACAGTCACAGACAATATGCAATACGTGTTTGTGCACATGTATTCATTCTTATGTGCTTGCCCTACTACACTGCATATGTGGAGGACAAATGACAACTTGTGGGAGTCAGTTCTCCTTTTCTACTATATGGGTTCTAGGGATTAAACTAAAGTCGTCAGGCTTTACAGAAATTGAACCATCACACAGACCCTATTTCCTTTCTTCTTTTTTGACCTACCTATCCCAGTCTGGTACTAAACTCACTATGTACCCAAAAGTGACCTTCAATGGCTGATCTTCCTGCCTCTACAACCTGAGTCCTTGGGCTACAAACATGCACAGTCACATCTGTTATGTGTGGTGCTAGTATTAAACCAAGGGTTTAAAGCATTTTTAGGCAAGCACTCAAACAATTGAGCTACTTCCCCAGTCCCTGCTCAATAATGGTCCTTCCCTCATGGATGTAACAAGAGGTAGATAGATAGATAGATAGATAGATAGATAGATAGATAGATAGATAGATAGATAGATAGATTAGATGTCTTTATATTTGTGGATGTGTGTGTGTGTGTGTGTGTGTGTGTGTGTGTGTGTGCACGCATGTCTGCATGTCTGCAGAAAGTAAATCCAAGGAAACCAGAAACAAACATAAAGTAAAAGAGCCAGAAAAATTTGAGAGAATTTTCAGAAATATATCAATATTCTCCTCAAATATCAAAAGTATAGATGAAGTAGATAAAATTGTTGCTTTCCTGGGTATTCAGAAGCTGAAGAATAAAATGAACATTCTGAGTGAGAAGCTGCCCTTGTATCTGTCTTTAGAGAGAAACCAGTGGGTTCCCAGCTGTTGAGCAATTTAGACTAGAATTTCCCACTGAACAATCAGCTAGAGGCAGCACTAGAAAAAGCTTTCTTTGGTCTAATGTATCTCTACATCAAACCACTGCGATATACATTATTTCCTATAACAAGACAGTTTCTTCAAAAACTTTATGACCCATATACTCATCCTACCCTGGATTGGCATGTATGTGGGATTTCTGTGTTTACAAAGGCCCTACTTTACCCCAGCCTCACTCAGAAGAGCAAGAGGTAAAGTACAGGAGACCAGGAAGATACTGACTATGAAAACCAGCTAAGAGCATCCATAGACTGTTGGTAAGTAGACCTTTGATGAGCATGCAACCTTGAGGCCCCCTGGTGTCTGTTTCTCATCTGTATCATGAGGGTCAACCATAGATGACTCTTCAATTTAGGTGCTTCTAAGAAATTAGAAACAGCAAATAAGCAATGAGCAGGTGGGGGTGGATACCTGAATAGCCTTCTCAGTGGGCAGAAGGGAGATTGAATACCTGCACAGCCATCTCCGTGAAGGCTTAAGGTGAGCAATGAAGCACTTGTTTCCATTGGTTCAGTCTATCACTAGCACCCATGTGCTTTGCTGAGAGAAGGCCCACACAAGGCACGCATGTGAGGATGAGTGACAGACAGGATCTCACAACTCACCCTCCCAAAATACAGCAGTCTTTTAGCAAGAGTCTCCCTAACTCTGTCACAGTGGACACACAAGACAAGGTCTTTACTCAGCTGGGGGAAAGGAAAATGACATGTGAGTTTTTCAAGTGGACAGACCTGATTTTAAAGACATAGCAATACTGTCTTGAAATGTTGAAGGGTAGTCATATGTACAGAGAACCAGAACTTACTAAGGAATTGTTCAATAAGATGGCTGAAAAAGTCTACTTGGGGAAAATATGTTGTTACCAGTATCACTAGCATTCTCAAGTCTTCCACTAGTGTCTTTGATCTTCTCAGCAGAATTAATGGGTCTAGAACGCTAGGAACAAAGCTGAGATATTTCTGAGATTGTGACTACTAAGTACATTCAACCATAACAGTGTCTTTCCTCTCTCTCTCACACACCTGTGCTGACCATTGGCAAAAATAAATCCTCAGTGACTTTTCCTAGCATTAAATGATAGCATCCTTCCAAGCACTGGCCTCTAGTGTTGTGCTTCTAAACACCTGTGTGTGTGTGTGTGCATGTGTGTGTGTGTGTGTGTGTGTGTGTGTGTGTGTGTGTGTGCATTCCTGATCCTTGAAAGAACTGGTAAGCTGTTTGAAGACTGCATGGATACATCCACTTTCAGCACCAGTGATGAGCCAGTCAGACCACCTCTCTATGAGAATGATGTAAACAAGCTAGCTGCTGCACATGCGCTAGTTTTATATATCTTACAGAAGATCACAGCTTAGGATGATGCTCTCTGGGCTAAAACATGTGTGGCACATTTTTTCAAATTAGTGTCCTCTCTGTACTATTCAGTTACATCATCATGACCAAGTAAGCTAAGGAACTATTCATGAATAACCCACAGAGTTGGACCACTTGTAACCTGTAGATATAACCTTATTGTTATTAAATGTGCTTCTTTCCCTCCTACTTTGAAGCTAGAGTTAAAAAAGCAGAGGCCAGAAAATGTAGGCAGAAGAGAGCCTAGAAGAGCCTTGACTTTGACTCTTTGAAAGATCTGGTGTGGGTCTAACACATCCAGGATCAGAGGTGAGGAGGACACAGCATGTGTCCCAACACCGGGAATAACTGGGACCAGCACAACCCAGGCACACAGAACTCTGCCAGCCCAGTGGCTCGGGTTCCTTCCCATCTGTCTGGGCCAGCTGGTGCCCTGAGCAGACCTTGGATACAAAATCTGCAGTCACTCCCACAACACCCAGAGAAAGCTCCACTTCCAGGTGCTCTAAGAAGCCTAGAATCACAGGATCCGAGAATCACAGGATCACACACAGAGACACCTTGACTCTGAAGAGTTATGACACAATCAGGAACACAGGAAGGACAAGCTTCAGCCAGATTTAGCAAGGGCAGGTAACAATAGGAATAACCAGATGGTATCAGGCAAGCATAAGAATATAAGCAACACAAACCAAGGTTACTTGGAATCATCAGAACCCAATACTCCTACCATTGCAAGTCCTGGACACACCATCACACTGGAAAAGCAAGATTCAGATCGAAAATCACTTATCATGATGATGATACAGGACTTTAAGAAAGACATAAATAGCACCCTCAAAGAAATACAGGAGAACACAGGTAAACAGCTAGAAGCCCTTCAAGAGGAAATACAAAAATCCCTCAAAGAACTACAGGAAAACACAATCAAACAGGTGAAGGAAATGAGCAAAACCATCCAGAATCTAAAAATGGAAATAGAAACAATAAAGAAATCAGAAAGAGAGACAACCCTAGAGATAGAAAATCTAGGAAAGAAATCAGGAGTCATAGATGCAAACATCACCAACAGAGTACAAGAGATAGGAGAGAGAATCTCAGGGGCAGAAGACACCATAGGAAACATTGACACAACAGTCAAAGAAAATGCAAAAAGCAAAAGGCTCCTAACCCAAAATATCCAGGAAATCCAGGACACAATGAGAAAACGAAACCTAAGGATAATAGGTATAGAAGAGAGTGAAGATTCCCAATGTAATGGGTCAGTAAATATCTTTTAAAAATTATAGAAGAAAACTTCCCTAACCTAAAGAAAGAGATGCCCATAAACATGCAAGAATTCCAAATAAACTGGACCAGAAAAGAAATTCCTCCAGTCACATAATAATAAAAACACCAAATGCACTAGACAAAGAAAGAATTTTAAAAGCAGTAAGGGAAAAAGGTCAAGTAACATATAAAGGCAGGCCTATCAGAATTACACCAGACTTCTCACCAGAGACTATGAAAGCTAGAAGATTCTGGGCAGATGTCATACAGACTCTAAGAGAACAGAAATGCCAGCCCAGGCTACTATACCCAGTAAAACTCTCAATTACCTTAGACGGAGAAAACAAAATATTCCATGACAAAACAAAATTTACACAATACCTTTCCACAAATCCAGCCCCACAAAGGATAATAGATGGAAAACATCAACATAAGGAGCAAAACTACAAAACTATACCCTAGAAGAAGCAAGAAAGTAATCTTTCAACAAATCCAGACAACCCTAATTCCACCTCTTACAACAAAAACAACAGGAACTGACAATTACTTTTGCTTAATATCTTAATATGAAAATTAATATTACCAACATATCCTAGTCAATTGAAATCCAAAAATATGAGGAATTAGAAATTTATTGACTGTCATCCAATGGTCTCTCTAATTTGGTAATTGGAGAAATAGGTCCAATATTTTAAAATCCATATACACTTTTTGTTTGTTTGTTCCTGACAATGTCTGGCTGTGTGCAACATTATGGTCTTGAGATTTTGCTTCTCATATCTCAGTCTCTCTATTAGTAGTATTGTTTATTTCATATTTTTACATTCTACTATGGTTTTCAGAACAGCTTACATATTTTAAAAGTATTTATATACCCAAAAGAAATGTAGACAATTAAATTGGGAGGGAGTTTGTAAGAGAACAACAAAGAGTAAGACTGAGTGCTTTGCTTGACATTTATAACTCTTGTATCAAGTTACCACAGTAAGAGCCAAGATCTTAAGCTCTACTAAATATAAAACAAGCAAACATACAAACAAAAACACTTTATATATTTATTTCCTTTAAGAAAATATTAGTAGTGGTGTATAATTTTGAAATATACAGTTAATACATTTGGAATTATTTAAAATTTATATTGAGAAAAACATATGTATTTTCAATATTGCTGTAGACAAGCATCTACACAAGACTGTTAAATTTATATCGAACAACTTTTATAATACTCATTTTTATTGTTATAATATTTTATAAATTTTAAAGAATATGACAAAAAAGATATTGTAGGTATTGTAGGGGGTTCTCTGGGAGGAGTTGGAGTACAAAAGGAAAACAAGAATGTGATTTAATTCTATTTATTTAAAATATGTTTTTAAATGTTAAATTCAGATAAATTGAAATCATGTAACTTTTCTCATTATAATGCAATAAAACTTAAAAAAAGAAGCAAAGGCAAGCAGAAAAAAAAAGAAAGATCCTGTGTAAGAGGCTAGATAGCTCAACTTAACTTTGGGTTTATGGCTCAAAAACTATGAGCTTTGGCTCCCTGTAGATCCAATAAAATGAAGACTCTTCACTTACTTATGGCTCAGCCATCAGGCCTCCAGGGGCCATTTGAGGAGAGTTAAAGGCATCAGGACAAGAAAGGTACAGGCTCAGGCTTGCAAAGCTGCCAGCTCTCATAGACATAGGACCTCCTACAATATCCTGCCAGCCTAAGAAGATCTAGAATCACTTTGGATACAAATCTCTGGGCATGTATATCTGAGAGGGAGCATTGTAGACTGGTTAACTGAGTAGGATTATGTATCCTAAATATGAACAGAACTATTTCATGGGCTAGGGTGTTGGACTGAATTAAAGGGGGAATGAGCTGAACATCAGCATTCATTACTTTCTCTGAATATCCTGATTGCAAAAGTAACATAACTACCTGCTTCACACTCCTGCCTCCATTCCATCCTGACCATGACAGGCTGTACCCTCACACTCTGAGCCAAAAGAACACCTTCCCTTCTTCAAGGCACTCTTGTCAGATACAATAACAAGAAAAGAGAAGTAACCAAAACACCTAGCCTTCTATGCCCCTAAGTTAAGCCTTCTTTCTATCTGTGGCTAAGAGATATATTCTCCCAACCTCACAAGGCTGTGAGTTATTTGTGGAATGCTTTCCATCAGCACTTTTCCCATGGACTTACAAAAGTCTTAGGTGAATCTAACCATAGAACTCAGTGTGAGGAGGACATGAACTCTGCTGCCTGTGTTTCTGGAGGCTCTCTTGGGGAGGCATTTTGGTAAGAGCTTAAAGATCCTTGCTCCAACATGACAAGAAGTGTTATTATCTTCAATTGCTATGTAACCAACAAATGTGCCCACACACAATACTACAGCTCTTAGTATCCAATTTCTTTTTTGGAGTGTGTGTGTGTGTGTGAGTATGTGTGTGTGTGTGTGTGTGTGTGTGTGTGTGTGTGTGTGTGATGTTTACATGGTTATTTGGTGTGTTTATGTGCCGGTGGTGAGCCTCAAGTATGATTCCTGGTGAGCCTTCTACTTTGCTTTTGGAGACACTGTCTCTTCCTCTCCTGGAACTCACTGCTTAGGCTAGCCTGACTAGCCAGTGAGCCCCAGGGATCCTGCTATCTCCATCTGCCCAGCACTCGTATTACAAGTGTACACCATGCACTCAGCTTGATTTTTAGCATAAGTTCTAGAGATCAAACTCAGGTCAGTCCTTGTACCTTCACAGGAACGCCTTTAGCTCTGAGCTGTAGCCCAGGTCTCTAGTTCCTGAAGAACTGGCTCCTTCTCTTTGTCTGCTTACTTCCTCCTGCATTCCTCAGGCCATCCAACCTGCTCTGGTGTAAGCTGAACAAAGTAGACCACGGCACTGCTAAACAAAGAAAGCCATCTGCCAAATATACCAAATACTAATCACTTGAAAATAGTAGCATCTGTTTATTCCCTAGCCTTTTGTTTATTAATTCCATATACACTGTGTTGGAACCCATTTCCAGAGTTTGGGAGTTGTAGAGAAAGGCTCCTAATAGAGGCGACAGAGGACTAGGGCTGCCCTATCACTCACTGACCTCTTGATCTCTTTCTGTCCTATCACTGGAGACAGGCATTCAGAGAGTCAGAAGGAGATCAGTTTCCATTTCTAGATCACCCAGATCCAGCCCTCTGTCCCCTAAAGCATCAGGAGGTTTGAAGGCAAAACTTTTCTCTGTGTTATGTTTCAAGAAATTTGAAGTACAGCAGCCTGAAAATCTTTAGATCTTATTCATCCTAAACACTGGTATTTGGTTTTATACATAAAGATGAGAGCCCACCTAAAACTGTTGGAAAATGTGCCTGGTACAAGAATTTTATCTCCTGAAAGTTGGTATCTTCAAGCCCCCCCCCCCCCCCCATCATTGCTAACACCATCAACACTTGTCGAGAGTCTCCTATGGATCTGTAAGAGTGCTGTGAGCATTGTGTTGAGTAGCTCATTTAGTCTGAATATTAACTCCTCAGTGGGAATAATGTCAACCACAATTAATATGTGTAGAAACTTAGGTGTGCAGATACTCATGTCCAGGCATAAAGTCAGAACAGAGCAGAAACATCATTCAGATCCAGGCAAGCATGATTCCCAGACTCAGGCTCTCACTATATCAATCACTACAGTCCCAGTGACTGAGACTGATGACTTGTATCTGCTACACTCAAAGATCTAGCTACAGACTAAAATATCCATAACTCATTTTGTAATAACTGAGCACCAAAGACAATCAGAAGACACTGAGTACATACAACACTTTAAAACAGATAATGAAATCATGACATTAATCATTTGTTCTAAGGGAAAAATAAAGGAATGTGTGCTTTTAAAGCTCCCTGCTTGAAGTGGGGCTCTCCCCAGCTGTCAGGAAATGGAGAAGTCCTGCAGCCTGTGTTTGCTAACACCCCAGCCAGCCTGCTTGGAAACATGTTGACATTAAAGACAAGCTGGATGTTCCCATGAAAGACAAAGATGAAGGGTCTTTAAGAGTACGTGCCTCGAGACAAAACTTTTTTTCTGTTCTGTTTGTTTCTGAAACAAAGGTGTTGGTGGGTGAAGGGAGACACATCACAGATCAGCAGGTTCAATCCAGATCAGATCACTGAAATCCTCTATAGACATCAGATACTACACTCCATAAACAGAGACAGAGAATTTGGAGGTGAGGCTAGCACAACCTGTGTATCTTTCTGATTGGTCTTAACATGAGAATATAGATCTAGACAATTCAAAAGACACATGGTATTGGTGTCATGTTCTTCACTGTCAAGTGAATGGGTGACAATATGACATGCTCATCATTTCAATGGTGGACTCATCCCCTGGAGGTAAAGGGAAAAGTCCATGAAATTATAGACAGGACAAATTACTCTCCTCCTCCTCCTCCTCCTCCTCCTCCTCCTCCTCCCCCTCCCCC
>JADRCD010146783.1:0-15537 GCA_019843815.1 Montemys delectorum | reverse complement strand
GCTGGATCCTTGGACTTCCATTCACAGCTGCTGCCACGACTGTTGTTTGGAGTTGATTGTTGAGAGTTGGACTACAAACTGTAAGTCATCAATAAATCCCTTTACTACATAGAGACTACCATAAGTTCTATGACTCTAGAAAACCCTAACTAAAACAATTGTACATTAGAAAGAAACATGCTATTTGTTTTTCTGAGTCTGGCTTACTTAATGCAGAGCAGCGGCACCAACTCCACATATTTTCCAGAAAAATAACACAATTTCCTTCTTAATGGCTAAATAATATTTTGCTGTATATATAAGTTACATTTTATTTATCCATTCATCACTTGGTAGGCAGCTAGGGGCAGTCTACGTCTTGACTGTTATGAATAAAACCATAGTTATCATGGCTACACATGTATCTCTGTTCTATGCTGCCTTTCAATTTTTTAAGTATATGCACAGGCATGGCATAATAGCAGTATATGGTAGTTCTAGTTTTAGTTTCTTTGGGATTTCTATACTGATTTCCATTGAGATTGGATCAATTTATACTCCTATCAACAGTATGACAGTATTTAATGGTTTCCTCCACCAGCATGCTTTCCAATATATGTTCTTTTCTCCATGGTAGCCATTTTGACATTTGGAATCTCAATGACATTTTGATTGGCATTTCCCTGGTGGCTAAAGATGCTGAACATATGTTTGTTTGTTTGTTTCTACATTCATTGGACATTTTAAGTATTTATTTAAAAAGTGAGTTTGGCTCAGTTGGCCATTCATTGATTGGCTTGTTTGCTCTTAAAAATATTTCTGATGTATCTTGCGATATGGCCTGCATCTAAAACTATGCAAGAGGCCTGGCAGTAGCGGCACATGCCTTTGATCCCAGCACTCGGGAGACAGAGGCAGGTAGATTTCTGAGTTCAAGGCCAGCCTGGTCTACAGAGTGAGTTCCAGGACAGCCAGGGCTAGACAGAGAAACCCTGTCTCGAAAAACAAAACAAAAAAACCGAAACAAAAATAAAAACGACAACAACAAAAAAACTATGCAAGTGATTCTGGATGCTGTTCTGAGCCCACTCCCACCAGCCCCTCAGTTCTCATACAATAAAGGGTACCATCCTTTGCTGTATCTGAAGAATGCATTATGGTCCCATCCTGTCTGCTTCTTTATGCCTGCCTCTCTGCTGGTTGTATTCTGCTTTACAAGCATTGGGCTGGCAGAGCCCTGGGCTCTGAAAGCTTTTCACCCTGGAATGAGTCTGGTTTTCAGGTCCATACCTGAATGTGTCTTCTGAGTTTTGTCTATTGGCCCCATTCATTTTCTCCCTAGCATTAACTGTTATGTGAACGTGTCTGATTTACTTTTTGTTGTTGGTATTTTTCATCAACTTGCAAGTATGCCCTGTGAGAGTAAGAACTTTGTCATAGTACCCAGTGTTCCCAAATGTCTAGATGGTGGCAGTATTCAGGACACGATGGGAAACAATACATTTCTGCAAAGTGAGTATGCCAAGACACTAAGACGGCCGTTGCCACCCTCTTATTAAAACTTAACGTCTTAAGCCGGGCGGTGGTGGCGCATGCCTTTAATCCCAGCACTTGGGAGGCAGAGGCAGGTGGATTTCTGAGTTCGAGACCAGCCTGGTCTACAGAGTGAGTTCCAGGAGAGCCAGGGCTACACAGAGAAACCCTGTCTCAAAAAACCAAAAACTTAATGTCTCAGGAGAAACGTTATAGTAACATACACACAGCTATATATGGGCTGTCAGGGTTTTTAGTGACCGTCACTGTTCGTCTCTCTGTATTAGACATTTTCAATTAAAAATTCAGCACACATACCTTAGTGTATGTCTGTTGGTTTCTTATTTATACGTCTAACATTTTGCACTCATATATATATATTAACATCATTTTGTCTCTTCGATGGATAGGAAGAAGGCAGTGCTCTTAACTGAAATGAATGCCTAAAGGTTTTCGGGGATCACTGCGGAATGTTAGGGAGAACACTTAACTCCTGTTTAGCTCTTAACTTACCATGAGTGATATTGTATGTGAAATGCCAAATCTTAGCGAATGTCCTCAAAAAAAAGGAAGTATTTTCCTCATTACCGGAACTTTTGAACTACAATCAAGCCTGGGTTGGCTTCTTGGGTGGAAAATTCAACAGTGTGTGCCTGCTGACCCTTGAAGAATTTCAAAAGCCTGGCTAATGGGTTATTGATTGTGCTTGTTGTGATTAGTTCTAGGCAGTGGGCAGCCTTCGTTCGGTGCAGGACCTGGGGCAAATCCTATCATGAGTTCCTTCTCTCTTCCACAAACCTTGTTAATCTAGGGCCATCAGGTCACAGAAAATTTCTAATGTGCTGTAGCCTGAGCATGGTACAGACAATTGAGCCAGGGATTCTTCCTCTGGTTGCCGTGGGTAAGGGTAAAAAACACTGATGGATTCAGTGTCCAGATGGAAGCCATGCTTGGATCTGATCAGCCAGAGGAATCAATTTCTGACCTGAGGCACGGCTGCCATCTTGCATTACAGTTCATATTTCAGTCGGGTGGGGGGAGGGGTGTGTGAGGAGGGGTGCGATGGGGGAGGGCTATGAGAGGGA
This sequence comes from Montemys delectorum, assembly GCA_019843815.1. NCBI lineage: Eukaryota > Metazoa > Chordata > Mammalia > Rodentia > Muridae > Montemys > Montemys delectorum. The sequence goes on along the minus strand of JADRCD010146783.1, from coordinate 12,940 downwards.
AGAGCTGACACCCCAGGGCAATGTATCTGATCTGCTTATCCTAGATCAGTGTTTCTCAGAGAATTACCTTCCTCTGGGCATACTCCAATCTATGATTATTTATTGTAAAAGTGTTCTGGTAAGCCTGCTGCTTCCAACCCGAATCTACATACCAGAATGTGAGACCCCTCTGAGCAGCCATAACCTTCATAGCTAAGGCATTGCAGGGCCTTCCTTTCCTTGGACAGTTCAGGTTGATTCATACTCAGCCCCAAGAAACAAGAAGGACATGAGGGAACTTTTTCTTTCAGCTTATGTATTTTAAATGTGCAGTGAATTTTTATATTTTAAGTGTGGCTGATTGAGTATTTTTAGCTTATTAATCTGGCTAGAGAATCTTTTCCCCTCGAGGAGGCAAGAAAGGGATGTATTGAAGGTAAGTAGAGTGGTGTCTGAAGGTTGCCTCTGTATAAATGGATTAAGCTTATTTTAAAGATTTATTTTTAATTACATGTTTATGTGTGGCTTTGTGGCACTATATGCATATGAGTGCAAGTGTCCACAGAAGCCAGATTTGTCGGATGTCTCTGAGTCAAACTTAGGACTTCTGCAAAAGCAGTATACACATTTAACATTTGAACCATCTGTCCTGTGCCTGGAGTAAGTTTTTTCAAGTAGAAAAACTAGACTTCAGTTAAAGCAACACAAGTCTGAAGATGGGAAATAAAATGTCTATACCTTCATGTGTGCTGCTTTTTCCTTTGTTTATCTGTATTGCGTTTGTGTGTTTGATGTTTCTTTATATATCTATTATATTTGTGATATTTTCTTATATGTAATATATTTTCTAGCTATGCCTTGGGAAAAGAACACAATGCTTCTTATGAGTTGATGCCAGGAGTGTTCTACCTGGGAAAAATTCTAACACTAACAGCTAAGATCACACAGATGCCAGAACACCATGGAAAGATGGATTATTGGCTGAGAATCATTACCTTACCAGGACACTATCTTAAAATTGCAGATGAAAGCTAAATTGTTAGAGTTTATTGCCTCCTTTTAAAAAAATTATTTATTATATGTAAGTACACTGTAGCTGTCTTCAGACACTCCAGAAGAGGGCATCAGATCTCGTTATGGATGGTTGTGGGCCACTACGTGGTTGCTGGGATTTGAACTCAGGACCTTTGGAAGAGCAGTCAGTACTCTTAACCACTGAGCCATCTCTCCAGCCCCCTATTGCCTTCTTCTATAGGAGATTTTTATGGTAAAGGATGCACCATTGGAGACTGACATGTGGGCAGATTCTTCACCACACAGGAACCTTTCATGTTTCCTTCTGAGATGGGCTTGCAGAGTCCTGGTAACTGCTGCCTTGTTGTTAGCAATAGGAGCTGTGTGACAGCTCTAGTGATCCCACTCGGTAGACTCTTGTCTTTTTTTATGTTCATTCTAGATCATAAGCCATGAAGGATCAGAAAACTCTGAAATGGATGGGTTCTTCTGGCTTTACATTTTTCAACTTGGAAAAATTACTATTATTTCACTGACATATGACTTATTTTAAAACTGATACTTATTCACTAAATGATAATTATTATTTCCCTTCAAACCAGGAAGGAGGACTATAGAATTCTTCCCATATTGTTACTATTAGCAATTTGTAAGTAACAATTTTGCCTGTTGTTGATGCAGCAGGACCTGAAGATCCTAGAATGTTACTTCCATAATTGTAATAACATTTCATGTAATAATAACAATAGTGGAAATTTTGTAAATAAAATTTTAAAAGATGAATGGTAACGATTTAAAGATGTCAATTATTTTACTTCATGGAAATGTATATATTTATTATATGAAGCTTTAAAAAAAATCTAAGAACACTCAATGTTCTGTTTCAGTTACACTAGAAAAAGGGAATAAAGAGATGAAAATTATTAGAAATAGGAGATTGATTTGTGGTGGTTTGAATAAGCTTGGTCCAAGGAGTGGCCTTGTTAGAGTAATGTGACCTTGATGGAAGAAGGGTGTCACTGTGGTGGTGGGCTTAGAGACCCTCCTCCTAGCTGCCTGGAAGACAGTAGTCTTCTCTTGACTGCCTTTGGAACAAAGAACTCTCAGCTCCTCTAGCACCATGCCTGCCTGGAGGCTGCTGTGTTTCCTTCCTGCCTTGATGATAATAGACTGAACCTCTGAACCTGTAAGCCAGTCTCCATTAAATGATGCCTTTTGTAAGAGTTGCCTTGGTCACTGGCGTCTCTTCACCACAAAGGAAGCCCTAACTAAGACAGTTGTGTAGCCTACTCATATATAACAAAGAGAAGTTAGTGACTGCAGGTCAAGGAACACTTCATTTTCCCAAGAACAAGACTCTTTCTTGAGTCTAGTTGTAGATAGCCCATAAAAGTTAAAGTAATGAGGAAGCACACATTACAGAGTAGGCAGCGGTGTCCTTTGTAAGAACAAAATTTTCTAGCAAGGCATTTTGTGCTTAATTTTGGTTCTGTACTCTATTTTAAAACTCCAAAATGGCTCTAAACTTTTTATTTGGTTGAAACAGAAACTTTAAAGGCAAATTGTGCATCTTTGGGAGGTTATGGTTATAGAGCCTGATGGTAACTGGGAAATCATAGCAGTCAATAGTAAAGTGATCCAAAGTTACAGCTCAGCATTTTCAAGTTTTGATCAAAACTGTCCTGAGAGGTGGCAGTGTAATAAAAGGGGAGAATGGGTATTGCAAGAGGTGTCTGTAATGGGAAAGAGAGGCTTTTAAGTAAGGACATTTTACTCTCTGATCCTGAAACTGGCAGAAAACTATTTTCTAGGGCCTTCAGAAGCAAGGATTTTTTTTTTTTTTAAAAAAAATGACAATATTAAGTCTTCAGTGATGGGAGTGAATTAATTTAGAGTGGAACGGATCACTGAAGAGATAAGGGACAGCCCTTATTATATTAGCTGTGATTTTTCCAGAAGGTTACCGTGTCTAATTATACATTGTCATGAAAAAAAAAAAAAAGCAACCGATAAATTAAAAAAAAAGAGAGACAGGCCTGTGTGTTTTCCCTGATGAATTTTATTGCTGCTTCTTCCCGCAAGACTCCTCAAAAAATGAATGATGTCATGGGGTGGTCTGTAATTTTCAGGCTTTATATGTCCCTCTCATTTGTCTTTTTTCCTTCCGCTCAGCCCTGGGACATCATTATTCAATGCTCCAGATGTTTACTCCTTGAATAATTATGTTATGGAGATACAAGTTCTTCTATCTGCTGCACTTCATTAAGTGGTTTCATTAACGTATTAGTTATATCAGAATGAAAAATATTTGTGAATTTTACTTATTTATATATCATCCATCTAAACTGTCCTTTAGGCTAACCATCTTTGCAAGGATATGTGAAAAGGGATAAAAACCTGCATAGTATATAGCCTCTGTGAAAACACAAATGAGGTACTTTCCTTAATTTGGTTTGTGTTACTATAACAAAGTACGTGAGACTTGGTCATTTCTAAAGACTAGAATTCTACTTGACCATAGCTGTAGAGGCCCAGAAGCCCAAGATTGGCCAGGAAGTTGGTGGGGGAGGCTTATCTGATGAGGGCCTTTATCACATAGCAAGAGAGATAGAATAAGACAGGGCTTATCGCTTCTATACCAGACCCATTCTTGTAACAATTAGCATGATGGTAGCATTAGTCTACTCATGAGGACTACTCAGGACCTACTGGGCAGACTCTCTGTGTGGACATGACATTTGTTTGCGTCTCCTTTATGTGTAGTGATCAGCCTGTCAGATAAAGCTGTATCTATCTTGTGCCTACGGAATTGTATCTTAGATGTAAACCCACAATGTGGAGTGGAGCTTTGAGGCTCAGAGCTCTAAGATCAGCTAGCCAAATGGAAATTCTAACTTTACCACTTACTGGCTGTATAAACTCTAAACATCAGTTTTTACATCTGTATTGCTTGAAGAGATTCAATGAGGAGTGAATTAAAACCTATCTGTAAAGGATCAGCTAAGGCTACTTATTGTTAACACCAGAGATAGAAGGTCAAAGTGAAAATGCAGGCTACTTCCATTTTTCTCAAAGACTGGATATGAGGAATAAAGACTAGATGAATGCATGATTAGGCAATGGTATAGGAACACTGCCTAGGATTCCCCAGAATCCCAAGGTACACGTGCCTTGGGCTGCTCCTTCATTTCCTTTTTTTCCAGAGCTCAACTGTAAGACTTAGATATAATAGGCTGGAAGCAGGGGATGTTTAGGAAAGTACACAATCTAGCCTATGAGATATTTATTTCTAGGTTAAGTATAGAATTTAATCTAGTCAAAAGGAAGCCAAAAACTGTAGAGCAATCCTAATCCTTTCTGAGTCTGAAGTAGAAATTCTGGAAATTAATTGTGTTTGAATTTTTAAAGGATAATAGAGTAAAGAAAATAGAAAACTTACTAAATAAAGGTGGGTTGAATTGTGTCTGCCACTCCAACCCCTACATTGTAGTTTCAACCTCCAATAATTGGGAGTGTGACTTTAATTGAAAATCAAGTTATGGCAGATGCAACTATAGTCATACATTCCCTTTATGGGGTGGTAGTTCTGAAAAATATGGCTTTAGATGAGTGTTATGTAAACATCATAGAGGATATATAAACAAACTTAAACTGTGTAGCCTGACCCACAGCTAAGCTTATTTTAGCAATTGCTCCAAGCCACAAACTAAATGAAATGTTGCCATATTAAATATTCCAGTGCCAGTTAGTGGTGACACACGCCTTTAATCCCAGCACTTGGGAGGCAGATGCAGGCAGATTTCTGAGTTCAAGGCCAGCATGGTCTACAGAGTAAGTTCCAGGACATCCAGGGCTACACAGAGAAAGCCTGTCTTGAAAAACAAACAAAATAGAACAAAACAAAATTCCAAGCTGTTACAGCATTATGGCAAGTACTTGTGCATTAAAGCATAGACAAAGTGAATTCAAATACTAGTTGGTAGTAGTTGTCATTATATTCTTGTGGAACTTGTGTCACATGTATTTTCTGTTCTTGTCTAAACCACCTTCACACAGTATCTGACTGCTAAGGTGGGATAATATTCCAGCACGAACCTCTAATGGTAATTTTAACCCTCTGATTCATATGGATCTTTTAATCTAATATAATTGGTATATCCGTAAAAAGGGAGAAATGGAGAGAAACACACCTGGGGACAATGTATGCAAATGTGAACAGAGACATTGGAGTCATAAAATCATAAGTCATGAAGCCATCATAAGCCAACCACTTCCAGCAAACCATCAGAGCTGGGAAAGGCGTCAGACACTTGTCCAGTCCAGCTCTCAGAATGAACTGAACCCTGACATTTTGGGCTGACTTTTAATCTCCAGTCTGTGAGTCAAGAAGTTTCTGTCACTTAAGTTATCTAATGTATGGTATTTTAGGGTATACAAGAAGGCATTTGCTTAGAAATAAAAGGTAAAGAACACACACACACACACACACACACACACCCCTAATTCCCCTAATTTACCAATACAAATAATATTCTAGGCAATGTTAAAAGAGCCAAAATGAGTGTAAAACTTTGTACTAAACAAAATATCAAAATTTTAAATAAGGACAGGAGTAACTGGTTTATGCATAATGCCAAAGTAATGACAATTACTTTTTAATTTAATTACTGTCTTAATTTTAAACTTTTAATATTTTGTTAAAGAATATTTTCATTTTTATTGAAAGAATTAGGATACTTTGACTTGTCTTGATCATTGAGAATTTTCTCACTCCTACATGCTTAAGATGAGTACTTGATTTACCTAACCCTGGATGTTATTCTGATTCAACACTATGTACAGAGGCTGTGACCCTATTTCCAGCACTGAGCTGAAACCTGTATGGTCCCAACACTCATCTGTTTGCTGCTGGCCCAATAAAGCAAAGGAAGGGTATATGGTCAAGCATTTCTCCTTTTCTTTTATGTTACCTCAGAACCAAAGATTAACAAGAGACAGTATATATAATATACTTAATATACTTAAAATATAATATATATTAAGATGATTTTTTTGCTATTATTCTTTCTTTAGTTCCCCCTAATATTACTATTCCCCTAATATTTCTGGTTTATACCCCCTTAACATCTATCAACTCTACAATGTCTCTCTTGGAATCCACATTGTGGTGTTTTGTCAGGCTAGTTCTTTTCCTGACTTCATGACTAAAAATGTCTTTACTTTCTTTTTGTAGAATAAATTCATTGAGATAGACAATTGTATCTTAATAACTATGGAGAAATTTTGTTAGCAACTTCCCTAGTCTTGTGACCCTCCTACAGCTGAGGGCTGATTCTTCAGACCCCGCCTTCCACAGATAGCCACGCCTCTCTGCCCACCTCCTGCTACTTGCCATGCCTCTCTCCAAGTTGCAGTTATGCCGGAAGTAGTCAGTGAGTTTCAGGACCCTATCTTAAAAAAGAGATAGAGAGCAATTGAAAAATACACCTGAAAACCTGCAGTAACTAGGACTAACAGGACCCAGGCACCCAGCAACTCCACCCAACCAGTGACATGAGTTCCTTCTGGTCTGGGCCAGTGCCATGAGCAGAACTTGGGCTTGAATTCCACAGTCAGTTCCACAAGACCTAGAGGAAGCATCACTCCCAAGTGCTCTAACACACCCAGGATCATAGGATCAGAGGTGAGGAGGACACAACATCTGCCCTAACACCAGGAGTAACTGGGACCAGTGGGACCCAGGCACCCAGGAACTCCACCTGAACTCCACCAGTGGCACAGGTTTCTTCCAGTCTGAGCTGGTGCCCTGAGCAAACCTTGAGCGCTAACTCTGCAGCTAGTCCCACAACACCCAGAAAAAGCCCCACTCCCAGGTCCACAGGATGAGAGGATGCCAGGATGCCAGGATCCCAGGAGCTTGGTCACAGCAGAATCTCAGAGTCCCAGAGACAACTTGACTCCTAGAAGCTCTGACACACCTAGGATCTCAGGATCACAGAAACAACTGAATTCTGAGGAGATCTGACACAACCAAGATCACAGGAAGGGCAGGCTCCAGTCACATATATGGAGGGCAGGTAGCAATAGAGATAATCAGATGGCAGAAGGCAAGCGTAAGAATATCAGCAACAGAAACCAAGGTTTCTTGGCATTATCAGAACCCAATTCTCCCAACAGAGCAAGTCCTGCATACACCATCACACTGGAAAAGCAAGATTCAGATATAAAATCCCTTCTCATGATGATGATACAGGACTTTAAGAAGGACATAAATAACCCCCTTGAAGAAATATAGGAGAACATTGATAAACAGCTAGAAGCCCTTCAAGAGGAAACACAAAAATCCCTTAAAGAGCTACAGGAAAACAAAGTCAAACAGGTGAAGGAAATGAACAAAACCATCCAGGATCTAAAAATGGAAATAGAAACAATAAAGAAATCACAAAGGGAGACAACCCTGGAGTTAGGAAACCTAGGAAAGAGATCAGGAGTCATAGATGCAAGCATCACCAACAGAATACAAGAGATAGAAGAGAGAATCTCAGGGGCAGAAGATACCATAGAAAACATTGATACTGTCAAAGAAAATGCAAAAACCAAAAAACTCCTAACCTAAAACATCCAGGAAATCCAGGACACAATCAGAATACCAATCCTATACCTAATAGGTATACAAGAAAGCAAAGATTCCCAACTCAAAGGGCCAGTAAGTATCTTCAAAAACATTATAGAAGAAAACTTCCCTAACCTAAAGAAAGAGATGCCCATGAACATACAAGAAGCCTACAGAACTCCAAATAGACTAGACCAGAAAAGAAATTCCTCCTGTCACATAATAATCAAAACACCAAATGCACTAAACAAAAAAAGAATTTTAAAAGCAGTAAGGGAAAAAGGTTTAGTAACATACAAAGGAAGGCCTATCAGAATTATACCAGACTTCTCACCAGAGACTATGAAAGCTAGAAGACCCTGGGCAGATGTCATACAGACCCTATGAAAACACATATGCCAGCCCAGGCTACTATACCTAACAAAACTCTCAATTGCCATAGATGGAGAAACCAAGATATTCCATGACAAAACCAAATTTAAACAATATCTTTCCACAAATCCAGCCCTACAAAGGATAATAGATAGAAAACACCAACACAAGGAGTGAAACTACATCCTAGAAAAAGCAAGAAAGTAATCTTTCAACAAACCCAAAAGAAGATAGCCACATACACATAATTCCATCTCTAACAACAAAAATAACAGGAAGTAACAATCACTTTTCCTTAATATCTCTTAACTTCAATGGACTCAATTTCCCCAAAAAGACATAGACTAACAAACTGGATTCATAAACAGGACCCAGCATTTTGCTACATACAGGAAACACACCTCAGTGACAAAGGCAGGCATTACCTCAGAGTAAAAGATTGGAAAACAATTTTCCAACCATATGGTTCCAAGAAACAAGCTGGAGGAGCCATTCTAATATCGAATAAAATCAACTCTCAACCAAAAATTGTCAACAACAACAACAACAACAACAACAAAAAAGAAAAGAAAGAAAGATAAAGAAGGATATGTCATATTGGTCAAAGGAAAAATTTACCAAGATGAACTCTCAATTCTGAACATCTATGCTCCAAATACAAGGGCACTCACATTCATAAAGGAAACTTTACTAAAGCTCAAAGCACACATTGCACCCCACACAAAAATAGTGGGAAACTTTAACACTCCACTTTTAGCAATGGACAGATCATGGAAACAGAAACTAAACAGAGACCCAGTGAAACTCACAGAAGTAATGAAACAAATGGATCTAACAGATATTTATAGAACACTTCATCCTAAGGCAAAAGAATATACCTTCTTTCCAGCACCTCATGGTACCTTCTCCAAAATTGAGCATATACTTGGTCACAAAATAGGCCTCAACAGATACAAGATGATTGAAATAATCCCATGCACCCTATCAGATCACCAAGGACTAAGGACTAACCAACAAAAACAACGGGAAGCCCACATACACATGAAAGCTGAACAATGCTCTACTCAACGATAACTTGGTCAAGGAAGAAATAAAGAAAGAAATTAAAGACTTTTTAAAATTTAATGAAAATGAAGGTACAACATACCAAAACTTATGGGGCACAATGAAAGCAGTGGTAGGAGGAAAACTCATAGCTCTAAGCGCCTCCAAAAAGAAACTGCAGAGAGCTTACTCTAGCAGCTTGACAGCACACCTGAACATTCTAGAACAAAAAGAAGCAAATACACCCAAGAGGAGTAGATGGCAGGAAATAACCAAACCAAATAGAAACAAAAAGAACTATAGAAAGAATCAACCAAACCAGGAGCTAGTTCTTTGAGAAAAATCAACAAGATAGATAAGCCCTTAGGCAGACTAACCAGAGGGCACAGAGACAATATCCAAATTAATAAAATCAGAAATGAAAAGGGGACATAACAAGGAAGTACATCTTAAAATAACTATTCTGTTTGTTGAATATCAACAGTTGAAAATATTAAAATCATGTTCTATAAACATCATGGAAAAATTCTCACTGTGCTTGGAATTAACATATTCTTAATGCTTAACTTCAAAGAGTTTTTGCTATTTTGAAATTTTTAAAATATACTTACTGATAAAATAATTTCTCTCCTAGAAACACTGATAATCTTTTTTAAGTAAACTGATTGTTAGACAATGTACACAGATATATACTGCATTTTAAATAATCTCTCACTATGTCAGGTGGTATTGTATAAGGGCTTTTGAATATAGTTCTTAATGATTCATTTTTAATGTTTTATGCTCTTTTGCTATGCTTAGCTCCCAAAGAGTATTTTATATGTTTTGAAACAATTTAGTATTCAACATCAGATATAGGATCCTCAGTTATGGATAATATTAAATATTCATTAATGATATTTTTAGGGTATGAAAGGGTATGAATATGAAAATTGAGCAATTTTTTTTGTATTATTTGATTCTCAAGATACTTAATATCATTAATATGTTTGATGCATAAAGTGCATTTAAATAATAAAAAAATTAAGAAAAAAGAAAAAAAACGAAAAATACACCTAATGTTGACCTATCTTCACAGGTTTACATGTATACCTATACAAATATATGCAGACACACACGCTTGTATACATACATACACACATATACAAAATTTAAAAAAGGAAGAGAGCACTCAGAGCCACTCTAGCTGTTGCTGTTTTTCTAATCTTATATTATTTGGAGCATGGAGATCCTTGTACCCAAAGATCTCTAGGGGAACCAGGCATGTTCATCACACAGGGTGACTCTGCAAAGGAGGAAATATCTGTTCTTCCATCCAGAAGGCTGGGCTTTGGAGGTGATTAACAGCCTCGTGGCCATCTGCGTTCTCTGTTGGGCCAGGCCATATCAAGCTTCCACAACTAGGACCAGAGGCAGCTAATAGACTAAAGGACATCTATGCAATCTGTATGACTGAGACCAGGCCAGATCCTTCCTTAGGCCCTTCAAGATAATATAGGTAGTCTGTTTCAAGAACAGATCTTCTAGGAAAAATAACACATACTTTGGGTTGAGTTTCAATGAATGTACTTATGCCTCCTTGTGTACTAGGGATTGTATTACACCAGGAATTTTTTTTTTTCCCTCCAAATTGTACTGTGTTTTAAAATGCTGGCAAATAAACCACCTGGCGTCAGACTCCTGAAATTTGGCCCGGCCTTAGTCAGGCTGAACCAAGTTTTTATTCTCACCTCTTTGTGGATCATTTCTCTTCCTGTCATGGTACCTTCAGGGATCCCCTCATTATCCCATAGTCTTGTCTCTATGGAAACCTTCTACACAAAATAGGCTGATATATCATGTGTAGACTCTGGTTTCTGTAATAACAGTGTCTCCTGAATTCCCTTTCCAAATCCCAGCCATCGTTGGGACATTTCCAGGAAATCATTTCTGGAGCACATGGTTTGCAGAGTCTCTCTATCTTTTGAAAACTCCTATGTTACCCAACCCAAATATTTTCTTCTTAGGTGTATCCTGATTTGTTATGGAACTTTGTAGACTTAATCCATGGATTTAAGGGTTCCAAAGCTGGAAGAGACTCAAGGTATCTGCTATTCAGTATGTTGTCCATTGTTGGAAAATCTCTCATACATATCTTTGCATTACTGAAGTAATTCGTACATATTTGTTGAAATAGATTATGAGTTCTTTCCTAGAACAACTGAAACAAAATAAAACCCTACAGTTTAAAAATCTATGGACTCTGCCAAAGCCTTTTCTTTTCCATCAAATATTTTAAGTTACTTGAATCACTTTCTGATATGATCTCTGGGTCATAATTTCTACATTCTGTCTCTTTTTAAAAGTAGCATTCTCCATTCTGCATCACACTGTCAGAGTCACCTTATCTTTCCACATGTAATTTTCCAATGTTAAAGTAGTTCTCAAACCTGGATATATAGTAAACTCATCTGGGAAGCATTCTAAAAACTAATGTTGCAGCCTGGCCATGGTGGCGCATGCCTTTAATCTCAGCACTTGGGATTATAAATATATATATATATATATATATATATATATATATATATATATGTATATTCCTTTCTCTTTTTATACTTCCTATGTGTGTATGTTATGGCTTCCAGTTTAGTGTTTTTATGAGATTCCTGGGTATGAGAATGAATGGATCTCTGTTCCTTATTCCTTCTCTTGGTCTTGGGCTCTTTTCCTTCTGTTTGTTTGCCTTTGTCCAATTCAGATGTGGTAGTTTTTGTTTTATCTTATTTTATTTTAATTATCCCGTAGAATTACATTTGCTTTCTAGGAAAGGAGGGGAGGAGGGAAGGGACTGGAAGTAGAGGAGGGGAACCATAATCAAGATAAAATATATAAGAAAAGAATCTACAACCAGGCAGTGGTGGTACATGCCTTTAATCTCAGCACTTGGGAAGTAGAGCAGGCAGATTTCTGAGTTCAAGGCCAACCTGGCCTACAGAATAAGTTCCAGTATAGCCAGGGCTATACAGAGAAACCCTGTCTCGGGAAAACAAACAAACAAACAAACAAACAAACAAAGAAAAGAATCTACAATAAAAAAATCAAATGGTTGTATAGTACCACCCAGTATGTGGGTTATTAAAATTTGCAGCATCATGAATAGGCTTTACATTTAAGAAGAACCTCATCCACTTTTTTCCTTCTGTCTACAGAGCGAGTTCTTACTCCTGTCTCCCTCTACTTGCAGGCAGAAGACAGACCCTTTGACCTCTTCTCAAGCAGAGCCAACAGAACTTGGGGAAAAATATATTCAGTAACATTTGCAAGAAATAAGTTAGGAGGTTCCTTTTCAGAATTATGGAAGCAAGGAAGATGGCAAAGCCAGTGCAGCCGTGGATGAAGAGGAAGGCGTGTCAAAATTGTTTGAGAGAAGGGAGGGAGCACAAGAAGGCAGAACCCTGTCCTTGGCCTCATTTACAAAGCATCAGGTTGGGAGGCAACTCTCTCTCTCTCTTTTTTTTAATTAGATATTTTCTTTATTTACATGTCATATGATATCTCCTTTCTCAGTTTCCCCTCCGAAAAAATAAAATAAAATAAAGTAAAATAAAAATAAAAATGAAACAAAAACAAAAACAAAAACAAAAACAAAAACAAAACAAAACAAAACAAAACAAATCCTGTTCCAGCCGGGCAGTGGTGGCACATACCTTTAATCCCAGCACTTGGGAGGCAGAGGCAGGTGGATTTCTGAGTTTGAGGCCAGCCTGGTCTACAGAATGAGTTCCAGGACAGCCAGAGCTATACAGAAAAACCCTGTCTTGAAAACCAAAAAAAAAAAAGACAAAAAAAAAAAAAAAAAGTGTTCCATCCCTCTTCCCCCTGCTCACCAACCCACCCTCTCCAGCTTCCTGGTGCTGGCATTCCCCTACACTGGGGCAT
>JADRCD010146781.1:14567-29619 GCA_019843815.1 Montemys delectorum | reverse complement strand
GAGAGAGAGAGAGAGAGAGAGAGAACATGTGTGCCCTCTATAAACAGAGTAAAACAGAAAAATACACCCACTTCCTCTAACTTTTTCTTTGTTTTTCTTTTTTTTTAAGGTCTGAATTTCCTGTTGGTATTCACAAAGATGCTTTTTATTTTTAACTTCTTGTTTTCCCCACTTCCGACTCCGGCCCTGATCTGCCTCCTGACATTTGGAACGGCCATCTTCCTGTGGCTGATCAACAGACCTCAGCCAGTCTTACCTCTCATTGACTTGGACAACCAGTCTGTGGGGATTGAGGTAATGGCCTTCAGTTTGTCAGCCTTGACTAAGCACAAACTGCAATTCAAAACCTGCTGGAGGGGGTGGGCAACATATGAAGGGAAAGAACTGGCAAAGTGAACCTTCAATCTGCAAATGTCTTTTTCTAGCAAAATTCCCTCAGAAACAAAATAAAACCAATAATATAGGGTGGTGGTCTAGATCACAGGTAGATAACTACTCCCCTCTCTATGCAGATGTAAACTGAGGATAGCGTTTCAAATCTTTAACTAGGTAAATTGTTTATAAAGGGCAGCTTATATATGTTCTATGAAGCCTAAAATACTATCTAGACATTTAGAGAGACACTTTACTAGGAGACCAGCTTCATGGAAACATCCAGTGTCTGAGAATGACAGAGAAGCTGTTTTCTTGGGTTCTGAGTTTCAGGTAATATTCGTCAGCACTGGTGGAAGTTGGACCAGGCACATTCATTCCTCTGGCTTTCAGCAGATGCTCAGCTTCCTCCTGACCTCTGAGACTAAGTCTCAAGAATGCCTTCCCTGCCTTTCCCTCCCTCGGCCTCCACAAGTGGCAAGCACAATCCATTTCCATCTAGTTTCCTCTTCAGAGAAAAGAGCATCCTCGTCTGGGGCCAGCCGAGCCCTCCTCCTCTTTCCACAACCTCCCTCACCAGCTCTATGTATAAGCCACCAGCCTTCAGCCTTCAGCCTCTTAACTGACTGACACTTGCCTCTTGACCCCTCCACCTTCCACATCCCCTTCACCTATGCATCTTCCTATTCTAGGGAAGCCACCCTCAGTCATCTAGGCCCCTCCCCCTCTGCTTCTGTCAGTTCCTTCCGCCATTTTTTGATTCCCCTAAAGCAAGGGACCCTCTGTAAGGAGCAAGCAGTAAATTGTGGAGATTTTATGGGCCACATGCACCAGGAGCTGGCCTCCACTTAATGCTGTTAGAGAGTGAGAGCACCAGCGGCCTGTCAATAAATGATCAGAACTGTGTTAACAAAACTTTATTCATAAAAGGCAGCAGGTTAACTCAGAGAGTTAACAGCCAACTCTTGATTCTACATAACTCATGACTGAGGAGACATCTTGTTTGGCTAGTGAACTTGTCGGTGTGTTAAGATGCTTGCTCTGTGGGCTGGAGACCCGAGCTCAGTCCCCAGAAGCCGTGGCAAGATGGAAGGAAGGAGAGAGCCAGCCTCACAGAGCTGTCCTCTGCCTCCCATGAATGTGCCGTGGGATGCACACCTACACATTATTCCCACACAATGAATTTAATTTAAAAACATCTGTAAGGCATGACACCCAGCTCTGAGGTCAGTCAAGTTCAAGTGTGACAAGCTCTCTGGTTATGAGTTATAGTTCTCTCTTCACATACTCAGGAATATACACACATACACATAGACATGTACACAGACATTTGCACACATGTACTTGTGTGAGTTTGTACATGTGAATTATAACATGACCATACCACAACTTTAGGTTTAAGACATTGACTGGGCGTTGCTGAGTTAGCTCAGTGGGTAAAGGTGCTTGCTCTAAGAGTTCAGTCCCCTGGGGCCTGAATAAAAAAAGAGAGAGACATAAAAAGGAGGGAGCTGAGAGCAGAAGCTGTGAGACTGCAGTTCCTTGGGGGAGGTGAGGGAGATGAGAGGCCTGGGAAAGGGGATCTGGTCAAGCAGGCCAGAGCTAGAGCCTTGTCCAGGTGGGAGCCTTGGAGCTGAAGAAAGACCTGTGGCGAGGAATTGTTGGAATGTGCAGAGGGGAGGAGTAGCTGAGAAGGTGGAGTCTAGAATTTGGGGTGAAATCTGATGGGTGGGCGGCAGGAAGGAGCCAGCAGAAACAAATGATCCATACATACCTTAGTATAGTCAAATTAGCAGCTTGGTTCAGAGAGGCCAAGTTCCTTGGAAGGGAACTCCTATATTAGCAAATCCTGGATTCCAGCACCAGAAAATGAAAAAAGGAATAAAGGGAAAGGGGGCATTACTACTTCCTAGTCATGGAGGAGGAGAGGTTTATTGTAGACAGAAGGGAGAGCCTAGCCAGAGGCAAGGACATCTGGGAGAGTCCAGAGGAAAAATGTCCAGGAGCTGGGCCACGTGAGGAAGCAGGGAGGGGAGAGGAAGAGCTAGACCAAGAGGCCAGGAGGGAAGGGGTAGATGAACATGGTCCGGTAACCAAAATGGCTGGGTTATATAGGGAAGGGCAGCTGGAAGAAGAACCCAGCTTCCGGGCTGGAGTTTAGGTTAGGGGGCAAGGCATGTCAGCCAAACCCTGTGACTGGTAGGGACTGAGGGATGCTGGGAGAACATGGCTGCCAGGTCTGCTTTGATATGGTAGATATCAGCCATTTGTCCCAGGTTTGAGGCCTACCTCCAGGTTGCCTTCTGAACCCAACACATGTGCTGTGGCACACATACCACACATGCATGCAATAAGTAAATAAAAACATTCATTTTTTAAATTGAGCATGGAAGAAGGGGCTCTCAGCCTTCCTCGAGGGAGGGAGCTGCCACCTGTTGGAAGTTGCTGTGTGCATGGGAATTTGGAATACTGAGTGAAGCAGCCACTGGCAATTCCCCACAATCCACTGGATGGTTCTTCCCTCACTCTCCTGTGGATTCAGGGCCCAGGGAAATTTTATTTCCTCCTACACCAAAAGGTAGTCCTGGAATGTAGGAGACAAAGGCAAGCATTCCTCAGGAACTTGTGAAGCCAGTTTCCTTCTAACAAAGGAACCACTCACCCTTATCTCTGGCTGGAGAATACTTATTAGCACTATTAGCATACCAAAGCCCAAGCCAGGCCTCCAGGATACCTCTCTGGTGTCTTAATACACATTCCAGACTGCCTGCTGCATGCTGCGTGCTGCGTGCTAGGATCCTAGCGCCTCTTACTCTAGACATCCTCTGCCCCTGGGCTTCCTTCCTGCCACTTCTTCTTCTCAGTAGAAGCTTTTTGTTTTGTTTTGTTTTGTTTTTGTTTTTTTTGTTTTTTGTTTTTTGTTTTGTTTTGTTTTGTTTTTTTGTTTTTTTGTTTTGTTTTGTTTTGTTTTTGAGACAGGATTTCTCTGTGTAGCCTTGGCTGTCCTGGAACTCTCTGTAGGCCAGGCTGGCCTCGAACTCAGAAATCCGCCTACCTCTGCTTCCCAAGTGCTGGGATTAAAGGCGTGTGCCACCACCGCCCTGCAGAAGCTCATTTTTATAGACTCTGTCTGTCTGTCTGTCTGTCTGTCTGTCTGTCTGTCTGTCTCTCTCTCTCTCTCTTCAGGTCCCTCCCTCCCTGCTCCTGCTCTGCCAAGGTATAGTCTGATGGCCATGGTCTAGTCTGATGGCCATAGTCATCTATTTGGCTCTCTGCTCGGGATGCTTCCAGATGCCTCTGGATGTTCTCTCTCTCATCTACAATTAAAAACAAAACAAAACAAAACAAAACAAAAACAAAAAAACCCTTCCCCTTAACAAGATGGAGAAGTCATGTCCTCAGTTTATATAGATTCTGAGCTAAAAAATAAACAAACAAAAAAGACATGAAAGGAGGAATTAGGGAAAGATGTGGGAATAGGAAAAGGCAGAGAGGGTAAGGAGGTGGGTGTGGTCAGATCAAGTTATATGCATGCATGGAAGTTTCAATGAACAAACTTAATTTTAAAAGTTGACTGAGGAGGATAATGTCCCGGCGATTTCAGAAGTCAGCAGTAATGATATCTCAAGCCCATGAAAGTATTGGAGAGAATGGAGAGAAACTCACACTAGGTCTTGTGTTCCAGGGAGGAGCACGAAGGGGCGCTTTCCAGAAGAACAATGACCTAATGCTTTATTACTTCTCAGACGCCAAGACGTTGTATGAAAATTTCCAAAGAGGACTTGCTGTGTCTGGTAAGCCTGGTCACTTGGCCTTGTCTAAAAGAAACCCCAGCTGGCTTTGGTTCATCCTGGTCCTCCCTAACTGTCTTCTAAACCCACAAAGCCACACGATCCAGCAGAGGCATAAAGCATCATGTCAGAGTGAGGGTTGCTGGGAAGAGCGCAGAACACAGCCTGTCCACATCAGGTTTCAGTGCACTCTGCTCTCTTAAATCTTTTCTCAACACAAGAAGAAACTGCCTGTCCAGTTGAACCAGTATTGTGTAGGCAGGTGTTTTGACAGCTTGATACACATTACATTTATTTACAGAGCATTTAATATATTTTTTGATAATATATTTCCTTGCAGTAAATACATATAAACAACCTGAGTCAGGATTAACAGTGGAAACTTAGAGAAGTTCTAAGTTCTAGCTTGACTTCTGCATCAAGCGTCTGGTCACGCTGTTGCAGTTAATAGCACATAGAGTAGCCATCTGTGGGCCTCTAGAAAGCAAAACAAAACACCAAATAGGCTTTGTTAAGTTCCTTTGGAACAAATGAAGTTTTGAGGCTTTAATGGGTCATACTGTTGAGCCCATTGCTAGATGCCCACGTCTCCTTCCCTAAGGGCTGGGCTTGCAGCCCTCTCTGTACCTTCTAATCTCTGGAGCCCCACTCTGCCTGGTGTCAGTCTGCCTGTGTGGAGATTATCTCTTCCACCTTTTCAATGTATCAACGACCTTCAAGAAAACTAACTCTGCAGCAACTACACGTTATCTATGCAGCCTACTAGCTAGTTACTGTTAGTCTCCATCTTAAAGATTAAGAAATGGAGACTCAGCCGGGCGGTGGTGGCACATGCCTTTAGTCCCAGCACTTGGGAGGCAGAGGCAGGTGGATTTCTGAGTTCAAGGCCAGCCTGGTCTACAGAGTGAGTTCCAGAACAGCCAGGGCGATCCAGAAAAACCCTGTTTCAAAAAACAAAACAAAAAAAAAAAAAAAAAAAGGAGACTCCAGGGTTCAAGGGCACTCACAAGGTCAAGGAAATAGAATAGGTTGGTACTTTGGCCTATGCCAGTTAGGACGCAGTTTGATGATTCTGTTAGGTAAATTGGACAATATTTTAACAAAAATAGATATTTCTCATTAGTAAAGTTTTTTTAGCCTTTCCTTTAAAAATTAGTAGCTTGTGTTTAATTTTCATTGTATATATTCATTGTACATGATACTATTACATAAGGACCCATTTGTGCAACTATAAAATGTATATCAGCATTTCCCCCATTTTCCCTTAAATAAAGGTCGGAGATCAGTTCCTCACAAACCTAACTACGTGACCAGCTACACTATTCCCGAATGTTTACCCAATAGAGCCCGAGTTGAGTCCTGTTTTCTCTCAGTGTGGTCCTAGATTCTATAGAGATATAAAATCATGTAAGGAGACTTTTCATAGGATGTCTCCACAAGAGCCTGAGCTTAGCACTTCTGGGGCTAAACCAGCCTTTGTTTGAATTCCATGCAGATAACAAAAAGCAAATCAAACATTCAAGGCTTTACTTCTCTGGCACTTCAGATAGTAAATGGCTGAGACCAAAGTTCCTTGTCGGTTTCCCGTCTTTACAAGGTCTTTTAAGCACCAAGACTGATGTTGTTTTTCAACCACAACCAAGGCATTCTGCATGCTATGTGTGACTGAGAGGACATTTTATTTGGGGATCTTTTGAAAAATTTAAATTAGAATTCAAGTGGTAAGGTTCATATGGCTTACACACGCAGGCTGTGAACCAGCTGGGCTACTCCCACAGAGGAAGATGGCCGTTCTGATGTTATCTGGGGTTGGATATAGCAACCAGTCCTTTTGACTCCCAGTGATAGTTTAAGAGACGACTCGTGGTAAACACCACACACCAGGTCCAGACAATACCACGTGTAGAAGGTTTAATTGGGGAGAGTGGGGAAAGGTCGCGCGCAAGAGAGAAAGGGGAGAGCAAAAAGGGGCGGAGGGAGGAGGGTTTCTCCTTTATATCTGCGTGATGACGCATGTACTGCCCAGGTGAAATTGGGTAGCCCTAGGGGTTCTTGGGAATGGGGGGGGGGGCATTGCCATGGTAACAGATCTATGGTCCTGCCTATCTCTAGGTGCAGGCACTTGGTGATGCTAACACCCAGACTCATCTGGGAATATTGGTTAAAATCTGTAGTCTCTGATTCAATTTTTTCCCCCATTGAATCAGAATTCCAGAAAATGAGACCTAATAATTCTCATGATTCTTACAAGTAATATTTCTTACAAGTTCAAAAGAGGGGTTCTGGGGATTCTGCAAACCTTCAAACTGCTTTGCTGTGGTTGTTCACCTGGTCATGGCGTTGTTCTCCCCCGAACTCTTGGAGTAGCCAAGCTTTAGAAGCCAAGCAAGGCCTCATTGAGTAAGTTAAACAAGGTAGGAGGTAGCTTGCAAGCAAAAGCAGATGGCACCGTGGAGTTTAATGAGGTCTGAGCTGTTGCCCTTTGGGCTAATTATTTGACTTGCTCCTTGGCTAGGGGCCTCTGCTGGCAGTTTTATTAATCAGGACATAATGAGAAGGTGTGAGTCTCCTCCACATCCATGGACTCCCCCTCTTATTAGGCGAGCTTCAAGTTGGCCCAGTCCAGTCCTTCATAGTTCTTAGTCCAATGAGGGTGACAACAGTGGGGAAAAACAGGTTTGTGCTTGCTGGGGCACATGCATTCAATCAACAGTAGCTGTCATTAGTGACTAATTGCAGGACCAAGGCTCTCTCTGGAAGGTCCAGAGGATCAGGGGCTGTGGTCCATGGGCAGATCACAACTTGCCACACTCCAGGGAATACCTGGCCTGAGGTTTTACTTCTGGACCTTTCCTGTAGCTGTTTCAGCTGGAAGACAATGGTGGTGTTCCCCTTAGGCAGTCTCCTCAGCCTTTGTTCTTATTTCCCTAATGGAAGTAGCTATCTCTTTCCTGCTTCTCTTCCTTCTTCCTTCATTACACTACTGAGAAGTTCACATGTTTGCCCATGGATCTCAGCGATGATTCCCTTGGCAAGCCCTGAATTCCTCTCAGTGATTTGCCTGAACTCTTGGACTCTTCACTCATTCATTCATGTCTATTTCTTTTGGTGGTGCTGAGGACTGAACCCAGGGCCTGGTACATGCCAGGTCCATGTTCTACCACTGAGCCACACTCCCAGAATCCCCAGACTTGTTCTAATTTTAAGGTAGGCCGAGTGGTTTAGAGGTTTATACGTTGAATTCTCTTACTGTTTAGTGTAAGACACAAATTGGGGAAATATTGAAGGCAAGTATCTAAGACTCCACATCTTAGGAGACATGCTCATAGAAACAAGTATATGTACAGCTGACTCATGGGATTAGATAAAAATATAAAAATATGGGAGAGATCCATCTTCATTAGTTGTTAAACAGATGAAAGTAATAACTTTTCAAGTCTATAAAGCCAGAAATCAATTTTAAACAACACAATTTACATCTATGTGAGTGTGTTAAAACTCAGTTGGTTGAACAAAAGTAAATGTTTCCAACAGTTTGGCCAAGCTCAAAGCTGAGTGCCAAAGTCCCAGCCCCTTGTACCCTGGGTTGCTTTCCATTGCTTTGACAAAAGTCATGGCCAAAAGTAACTGGGGAAGGTAGTGGGTGGTTTGGCTGAACACTTCCCTTTCCTAGTTGGTTACTAAGGCAAGTCAGGGCTGGACCTCAAGCAGGAAGCAGCGCTAAGAACCATGGGGAAGTGCTGCTTGCCTGCCTGGGTTTTAATATACTCCAGGACAACTTGCTCAGGGATGGCACTACCCACAGTGGGGGGGGGGGCTATCTAACCCTCTTATTTCACACTAAAGAACAGTGTTTAAGGACATACTCTAAATTGAAATGATAAATTTGACAATATTTGCCAAAGCATTATTTAGAGGGACCGAGGCACTTGAAACCATTATATAGACCCACAATGAAATAAAGTCAACTACTGTGGAGTCTTTTGTCAGATAGCTGTTGACATTCTATGGAGAAAAATAGCATGGAAATGTTTATAACAAACTGGGAGAGGCAGCACCAAATTTTTCTGTTTATTCCAAATATGTAGATGAGCACATCTGTACAGAGCCATGAATAAGAACAATGGAAGGAAAAATATTAATGTTGTAAAAAGAATGAGAATGATTTAATTTTTGATTTTATGTTAGCATATTTTCATTATAGAGATACTCAGTTTCTCTCTCTCATTCAATACAGGATGTTTGTGTTACATGTGCAGCTTATTTTATTCACGTGAGGTGGGCTTGTCCTTATTGGTGGCGTGAATGTCCATCTTATCATAAGAACTATAGGATCAGTTCTCAACCACCCTGTCTTCAAATATTTCCTAAATGTTTGCCCTTGAATTTCATGGACCTAGAGAAATTCGGATTCTTGCTAGATTTAGCCTGTGGATCTCGGCTTTTTGGGTGCTCTTTTCTCTTTTCTGGTCCAAATGATTTGCAGCTAGAATTGATTTGCTTCCAATGTTTTTTGATTTAGACAATGGGCCTTGCTTGGGATACAGAAGGCCAAACCAGCCCTACAAATGGATATCCTACAAACAGGTAAGTCAAACTCATGCTTGAGGAAAAAATGCCTTTGCTTGTGTGCCATGAGCTGCTTTGGTCTCTTTTTCATCTTGACCTCTTCTCCCTCACGCCTTATTCTCTCTCCTAGGTGTCTGATCGAGCAGAGTACCTGGGCTCCTGTCTTTTGCATAAAGGATATAAAGCATCACAGGAACAATTTGTTGGCATCTTTGCTCAAAATAGGCCAGAGGTACCACGTTGAAACTAACTAAATAAACTGATGTGTCCCAATACAGCATTCGGACCCTTGCTGATGATTTACCCAAGCCATGTAAAGATTCCACAATGCTTATTCTTCTTGTCCAAAAGAGCTGGGCTTCCAAGCCTCCTTAAATCCCTGCGGAGTGTCTGATGCTCTAGCCTGTGTGGTTGGACTTCAGTGGGAATTATTTTAAGTCACTCTGATCTTCATATGTGCAAAATAAAGACCTTATGAGGGATGGCTCCACAAAATCTTGAAGGTGTTGGAGAACAAGGCGAGTCAGTATTAGAATTAGATTTTGTACTTTGTACTTGACCTGGTAAACCAGTGCATCTGTGGCTATTGAGTCTGGCCATCACCATCTTTCCACAGTGAGCTGAAAGCAGATAGTACACACTAAGATGGTTGGAAATAATCTTATTCCCAAGTTCCAATGAAGTCAGTAGGCCCAATATCCTCAGAAAGAAACTTTGTGGGGCTCATGCAGTTGCTAGAGCCGTTACTTTAGTTGGGTTTTTAAATTAGTCCTGAAAAGTACTATGTTCCCCAGTGTGGAAGCTACAGTAAGAAAAAGTGACCTTATTTAGTCTAGGAATTTAACATCAAACCCAATATATCAGTCAATCTTCCAGGACTACCATAGTGAAACTTGAGATTAAGGTGCCCGCAGTAGAGTTTCTCCTGATGCATCTCCCACTGATAGATAGGCAGGTGGCTATCTTTTCATTATGCCTCTAGTTCTATCTTTTCTCTGAGCACATTCATCCCCAGGGTATCTTCTTCATCTCTGGATTATGGACATATTCTTATGCTCATATTTAACTTTACATCATATTGACGATTGGTGTTTCAACATGAATTTGGGTGAATGGTGTGAGGATACAGATCAGTCTATAAGACGTAGTCTGCCAGTTATGAGCAATGGTTCTCTTGTGACACTTCTCATGCTTGTGTGTGGGCATACTGGCATAGCTTTTTTTTCTTTGTTCATTTCTACTGTATTTGGATGTATTTGTTTTTTATCTAGAATATTAGCAATCCTTTAAAGTTCTGTCTAGCTTCCCTAGCTTCCTAGGACCAGATAATCTTGACTTCTTCTCTTAAAAGGGGTCGCTACCTCTCATACTCTCCATAATGCTTTCCATGTCTCTTATGGGTGAAATTACCACTCTTTTCTTTTGTGTGCTGGTCTACCTTAATTTTATGGTTATTTCTGCGCATATCTTAACTTATTTATTTAAATGTTCCTTATAGCAGGATAAGTAGCAGTCTCTATGACCATTCCTAAAGATTTAAAAAAAAATAAAGCATAATAAATATTTGTTAGTTGAATATCTGAATCAGTGCTCTTCAAAGTCAACTTCCAGTACTTAACTTGAACTTCTTCTCTGCAGTGGGTCATCTCTGAGTTAGCCTGTTACACATATTCCATGGTAGCTGTCCCCCTCTATGACACGCTGGGAGCAGAAGCCATCATCTATGTCATCAACAGGGGTAAGTTTTTACTATTATTTTATAATTTTATTCTTTCTTAATGCTGAATAATTCTTCAATTTTCTTCATTTATTTTTTTCTTAGTTTTCTGATAATATAGTATTTAGAATAGCATTTACACAGAAACTACAAAGACCCCCAAGGTGTGCTTAGATAAGAGGCGCAGCAAAATTAAGATGGCGTAGGATAGTTTGGAGGCAAGGTTACTTTGAATACACGGAATAGAAGTCTGCAGGTAATAGGCTCGCCTAAGTCACAGAATAAGCATAGGGATTATTTCCTAGTCCTCTGATAGCTTGAAAGCTTAATTCAGTCTATGTAAGCAATATGCACCAATCTGCATGTAAATGCATAGACCCCTTAGACAAACCAAGTTCAACTGGTAACAGTATCCTTTCCGTCATCTAAGGGAGCGTCTTTTGTCTCTGCTTTGGTAGACTGAGTAGATTTGTTTGAATAATACATACTAAAGAAACTGAGAATCATAAATCATCTGCCTTCTAAAAATTCCATTTGCACTCGCCTTCCACATCTGTTCTCTGCTCTGCAAAGCAGCAGCAGGAAGATACCCAGGAGACAGCATTGGAATGAGTTTTCTTAAATAAAAGGATTTACACAGTTCTAGACACTAAAATGTGCCAGCAACATTAGGAAATAAGAGGGCTGGTATCTCAGCTAAACCCATTGTTTTTCTTTTTCCTTCCTAGAGTCTATAGAGTACTTCAGCTTGAACTCTCATTCAGGAACCTATTGTTTTTGATATTTAACACCTACCCCAATTTTTTGTCAAAGAGTCATGTATTTAACAGAATAGGGTGGTGACTTCTGGTTCCATTTCTGCTTTTAGCTGATATCCCTGTGGTCATCTGTGATACACCCCAAAAAGCAACAATGCTAATAGAAAATGTAGAAAAGGGCCTTACACCAGGCCTGAAGACAATCATCCTCATGGACCCTTTTGATGACGACCTGATGAAAAGAGGAGAGAAGTGTGGAGTTGAGATATTATCCCTGCATGATGCTGAGGTATGAGTCAAAAACACCTAGGTAGGTGGTTTATTATGAGCAGGATGCAGGCCATCTACATAAAAGCATAGGGCTATTGTTCCAGGGTAGTGGTCATCAGCCAGACTCAGAAGCTTGAAGAACAATTTCTCTGACAAGTACAAAAACTCTGACATAGGTGAACAGATATCCTTGGCTAGCTGTATACCTTCCAAGTATACACTACATGAATGGAGAAACTCAAGGTTGTTTATGAATCTGGTCCCTGATGAAGGTTGCCTGAGTTCCCGTTCTAGTTACTCACCTGTTACAAGTCACATCTCTCCCTAGCTATAAATGGAGGATTAAAGTGGCCCTAATCTCACAGATATGTTGGCAAGTGTTAAATGAATTCTTGTATGTGAATTGCTCAGGAAAGTGACTAGCATAGCATGCATCCTGGCATAGTCATGATTTATATTATCCAAGAAAGGTTTAATTATGGTCTTAGATGACTCGACCTTAAGAAAATGGTGATAAGCTTGAGATCCGCCTTCTTTACAGTAACGTTCTTGAGAAACTTTATGCTTTTCCCTGATGCTTCCATTGTATATTAACATTGGCTTATGGGTTAAATCCAGGTTGGAAACTGGGAGGTTGAGAACAGTGGAAGGAAGAGCTGACTTTGTCCTAAGTCTGGCCATCCTTAATGACCCTTTCTTTTTCTTGACTTCCTGTGCACTTAGAATCTAGGCAAAGAGAACTTCAAAAAACCAGTGGTAAGTGTTCTTCCCAAACACTTTGTATGTGTCCTATACTTTGTATAGTCCACTCTCTGTTCGTGGTAGACTGATATCTTTGTGTTCCTCCTCCAGCCTCCAAACCCAGAGGATCTAAGTGTCATCTGTTTCACCAGTGGAACTACAGGTCAGTGCCTGTGACACCTTGACAGAGCTCCCAGGGAGCCAGAAACAAGGTTAAGTACTGAGCATACCGTGCCACTACTCTGTCCCTGTGTGCTCACAACCTGAGCCACTTAGGAATGGGTTCCCAGATAGAAAAACGCAAGCATATGGAAACAGATTCCTCTGAATACAAATGGTAGCATCCACATGCTACCATTGATTTTAGGAGTCTTAAAGATGATGTCAAAGTGTCAGCTTTTCCTCTACCTTTCCACTGTTTCAATCAGATGTAACATGGGAATAGTTTCATAGAACATACCATTGAGATGGTTGAATGGATGTACCACTGGGGTGGTTTCATTCAATTAGGGTAAGTCAGTGTTGGTTCTCCACAAATGGCTATGTCCTTACTCAACAACATTTAGTAGGAGATTTAATTATATTTATTGTGGACTGTTCCAATATGCCTGGTTTATAAAGTTCATAGCAGGGCTGTTGGGAGATCTTAGGCATAAAGTCTTAAATCTGAGAACAGCACAAGAAGGGTTTATTTGCAACTTTCTTTTTTCCTATTATCTGAGATTCTGCCTGGGCTGGAAGTTAAGGAAGAGGTCAGTAACACTGTACATGGGAGGATTTCTGGGGGCACGAATCATTCCCAAGTAGAGGCATAAATGTCTACTGGAAGCTACAGTCAAGAGGATAACGTTTGTCTCTAGAACAGAACCAAATGGAATTTAGCTTCTTTCAAGGCCAAATGTTACAGATTAGCGACACTAAAGATCTTTCTCTCCACTTCTTCTTTCCTACAGGTGACCCCAAAGGAGCTATGCTAACCCATCAAAATGTTGTTTCAAACATGGCTGCTTTCCTCAAATTTCTGGAGGTCAGTGGTCAATCAAAAAAAAAGGCCCTTGCTAAAATGTGACTTTGCTATAAGATTTTTAGGAGGAACACAGTTAAAAGTCTATTATTTTTCTCATCACTGTGATAAAACACCTGACGTAGGCGACTTTTGGGGGAAGGGTACTTGGCTTAAAGTCTGCAGAGGGACATATGTCAGGCAGCTCCATTGTGAGGCCTGTGGAACTGGGACTCTTCACTTATTAGTGGACCAAGAACCAGAGACAAAGTGTGGGGCTGGAATACAGTACCTCAAGACCCACCCCAAGGAATCACTTTCCGCCAGTGAGGCTCCACCTCCTCAAAGTTCTATAACCAGAAGACAGCAGTGCCACCTGGGACCAAGTGTCTAAACACAGGCGCCTGCAGGAGCTTTTGCATGTAAACCACACCAATAACAAAGTGTGGAAAACACTAATGGAGTCTTTCAGACTACATGTCAAGCCTCGGTGTTTCTGAATCCTTGCACTGAATGGTTACAGGATATATCAGGTTGTGGAATCCATCAAGTATCCAGGGAGGTGTTTATGTGCTACGCATTTTAAGAATATTAAGGGTGATGTCAAAATACCAAGTTTTTTTCTCTGTGCTCTCACTCTCTCACTTAGATGGGATGGTTTCAGTCAGACAGGCTTAATGAAAAAAGAGAGGGGGAGTTTTAAAATCTCTACTGGAAGAGAAATTTAACATCAATCCACTGTTGTTTGTTCCTGGTCTACAGCCTATCTTCCAGCCCACCCCCGATGATGTGACCATATCCTACCTTCCCTTGGCTCATATGTTTGAGAGGCTTGTGCAGGTGAGTATCCTGTGTGCCTAGCAGGTAGGAAGCGGGTTCCTGACTCGTTGGCTCCACATTTATTCAAAATCCAGGGACAAAGGATACCCTTAGTCCTTTCTGTACGGAATCTAGCACAGGCATACACTTGGCTTCTGTGACCCCTGACTTATAGCAGTTCATTTCGGAAGTCTGAATACCTAAGCAGGTTCTTACTTGCTCCTGACCGACCTCACAGGGCACATATTGTCCGCCTTCTCTTAATCGTGAGCGGACCCACCAGACATTTTTACTTATATGTTGGTTAGAATTATATGTTGGTTAGAGAAAAGTGTGTCCACTAGGGGAGCAGGGTGGAAACATTTGATCCAGATCAAGGGTCAGCTATCCCCAGGGAACATTTTTACATATTACTTGAGTGTGTAAGGTGTGGTATTGCCAGTCTCCAACATTTCTGGCCATTCTGAAGCTGAAGCACTAACATTTCAATACCACAGGTGCTGTGAGAAAGAGGTCTTTCCCTTCCCCCTCTCTGCCCTGAATATCTCTTCACCCGGTATATGAGCAGTTGCTGTACAAGATGCCACATTGTTCTAATAAAATTCTATGCATATTTTAGTATTTCTCCAATTGGGACAACCTTAACTGAAGGCATGTTTTTCTACTTTAACTGGCCGCAGCTTTTTTAGGGCCACAAAAGAGGGCTTCTCTCGAAGGACGGCACCTTAGACAGGGCGCAGAGCTGTGGCAGAGGCTGAGGGCGGGATCCTCAGTCTTACAGTCTGTTATCTGCCTTGCCACTTCAACAGTAATAAGTTTCCATCCTTTCCGGGGGGAGCCTCTCAGAGACCTACTTGGGTACCTGGATTGGCAGGAAGCAGGTGTTCTGCAGAGGGATGTGCCTGCCAATTTCTGGTCCCTTTCTTTTCTCTTTCTTTCTTTCTTTCTTTCTTTCTTTCTTTCTCTCTCTCTCTCTCTCTCTCTCTCTCTCTCTCTCTCTCTCTCTCTTCCT
>JADRCD010146779.1:6826-47288 GCA_019843815.1 Montemys delectorum | reverse complement strand
CACACACACACACACACACACACACACACACACACACACACACGGCCATACAAAAGGATGCAAAGGATGCAGCCTGGGAAGAGGGGAGTGCAGCCCTGACTGGCTCTCGCCAGAGGCAGATGGTAGAAGCCTGTGTGGATGAGATGGGAGATGCTCTATAATGACCAGATGTGGCCCAATTAATGGGGTCTGGAGGGGGCGGTGGAGCTCTGGGGAAGAAGACAGCTGCGTCCATCCATGTTCTAACAGTCCTTGCCAAGAGCGGGGACCAATCTGGGCCTGTCTGTCCACTGGTCTCGGACTTGGCTCAGGCTTGGCCCAGGCTGGCCCAGAGCGTTGCTTTGCTGGACCTCTCTAGGAGATGGCGGGAGGGGGAGGTCTGTGGCCAGGGGTAAGAGGTGCCAGGCTGATGAACCTGCATCCCTCGGGAGGAAGACAACTGAGTTCAGCCTGCTGGGAGCCCCAAGTTCTTAAAGATCAAGGTGGTGACTTGCAGTGTGGAGCAGTGCCCCACCCACTATGAGAGCAGAGGGTGTGGCCAGCAACTGCTCACAGTCTCCTCCTAATACCCCCTTCTCTCCAGCATTTGCATAAAAAAAACTCCAGGGTTTTCTGATTGGCCCAGCCAGGTTACATGTCCTCTCAGGCGAGGTAGAAGCATGTGTTTGGTGGCTTCAAGGAAGACACTGTGGGTGGGGAGGTGGCAGCTCTCAAAGAGGAACTGAAAGATCAGTCCCTAGGGAAAGCAGGGAGAGGTCTGAGAGCATTAAAGGCCACACAGGGGGACCTCTGGGAGACTAGCCCATGGAGGCCAGGGGAATGATAGTGTTTCTACATTCTCTACTTGGTCCATTACAGTAGCACTGGCTCATCCTGGGGTGGAGGCTGTGGAAGCCACTCCTGGTTGGGTGGTTCTAGGTTAGAGGCAAAGTATGAGAGACAGACTTCTGAAGTGGAAACTTCTAGTTTCTTTGGAAAGTTAGTTATGTCAAATGATGGTTTACTGGGGCACACAGGTGAAAGGATGTCTTGCTAAAGCGGACACAGGAAAGATGGTGTTCCTGAAGCAGACACAGGTGAAAGGATGTTTTGATATAGCAGACATGTGAAAAGATGCTTGATGAAGGAATATAAATATGACCCCACAGACAGTGGGAGAGAAGCACTGAGCCTTGGTTTGCTTTGCTCCACCTTGCTATTCTTCGCTAAAGACGCATGTATTGGTTCGCCTTACATAGCATTGTTGAGCTCAACTTACGATAATGCTGCCATTGAGAGAAACCCACCCAAGACCTGCT
Organism: Montemys delectorum; assembly: GCA_019843815.1. Classification (NCBI taxonomy): domain Eukaryota; kingdom Metazoa; phylum Chordata; class Mammalia; order Rodentia; family Muridae; genus Montemys; species Montemys delectorum. Next base: position 45,990 of record JADRCD010146779.1, on the reverse strand, counting down.
TGTGAGGTTCCTGCAGCAGCTTGCAACTTCCATGGCCTCACCTCAAGCCAGTTGTGGAGCCTTGCAGCTTCTTCAGGATTAAACTATAGCTGCTGGTTCATGCCTGGTGTCTGGTTGCCTAGAGCTAGGGCTGTAGCTGCTGAGCCATATTTGGTGTTAGCTATGGGACTGAACTGCTGGAAAAGAAGATTGTGCTTACCCCCAAAGAACTATTGCTGAACAGGTCCACTTCCCGCACATCCTAATAACTTTTCTCTTTTACTACCTCTGCTGGGTACTGGGCTAGAGGACAGGTTGAACCCTTATTAAAAGTGGGTTGCAAAAAATTTATGTCTGCAGACTCCAGCCATGCCATAGTGATAAAACACATTAACAAATATTTTTAACAGGGCTAGAGAGATGGCTCAGCAGTTAAGAGAACTTACTACCCTTGCAGAAGTTTGGTTCCCAGCACCATGTCAGGGCGCCAAGAACCACCTGCAACTCTAGCTCCTGAGAGATTCCCATACTTCTGGCTTCTTTAGACACCTGCGCTCACCCACAACAAAACCACACTCAGACATACACATAAGCATGCACACACATGTGCACTTCGATAAGCCCTGCACTAATGCCTGAGAGGATATGGCTTAGCTGCCATTTTCCCCAACAGAACAGTAGCCTTGCTACCTGGTCCCAGGAGCATCAGACCAATCCAAGGAGGGGTAGGGACCAACTGTAGAGCTCTGAACTCTGAAGATCCTCAGAGGTCAGGAACTGAGCAACCATTTACACCTCAGACTCCATCTTGGAACAAAACAATTTCTGTGGTTGTGTAAGATGTTACCCTTCGGGGAGCCTAGGTGAAGGAAGGTCTCGACATTTCTATTTCTTTTCTATTTCATCTGTGTACGTCTTCTATAAATATAAAATTATTTTTATGTTTTTAATGTTTTGTGTTTACACATATGTATTTAGGTGCAGCTGTGTGAGTTCACTGTGTGAGTTCAGGTGTGCACATGCATGTGTGTGTATGTGTGTGTGTTCAGGTATGCACGTGTCTGTGTGTGTGTGTGTGTGTGTGTGTGTGTGTGTGCATGCGAGTGTGGAGAACAGAGATCAACCTTGTGTGCTACTCAGGACTCATCCAGACCGCATTTTGACACAAGGATCTGAGTGACCTTGGATTTACTACCTGGGCCTGGCAATGTGTTTGATTTCAGGCCTGCAATCCAGAGTATTTTAAAATTTTTATCTAAACGTTTAGAATTTGGAGCTATTATTAGTGTGTTTGATTTTTTTTTTTTTGGTTTAAAATTCTGATTCTTCCTCACTGGTATGTGCATATACTGCCACTGGGGGGGGGGTGCGTGTGCGTGTGTGTGTGTGTGTGTGTGTGTGTGTGTGTGTGTGTGTGTGTGTTGGATGCATCTTGTGATCCTGTGAAACTCTTATCAGTTTTGCTAGAACTTCCCTCAGCTTTTTTTTTTTTTCATGTCTGTAAGTGGAGGTCTGTGTCTCCTTGTGGACATGCTTCCTATTTCTTTTCTTGTTCTGTCTCACTGACTGGGGCTTATAGTTCAGCAGTCACAGCCAATAGGAACGTTGTTCCTGGTACTGGGAGAAATTACTTGGACTTCATTGTTGATTTCCTCTTGTGTGACTTCTGATCAGCACTAGGCAGATTCACCTCTCATTAGGCGGTCTGGTGGTCCTCCACTACCAGGGGTCACTGTGTTGATGCTGAAGTTAGTGTGATCACTACAGCACAGAACTCCTGAACGCAATCCTCCCGCCTCAGCTTCCCCAGTAGCAGCAGGGGCTATACCTCCAGGCCTGGTTTCTTGCCTGGTTTTTGATGTGAACTCTTGAGTGTATTGCCACTTTTCCATACGCAATGAATTCCTGTCCTCAGGGTAGCTCTGATGTTTTCTCTCTGTCCTTGGTATCCATTACTCTGACACAGGCCAAGGTGTGGCTTTTATTGTCTGGTCTTGTTCTGTCATCTGTCCCGGTGTTCTGTGAGCACTTTTTTTTTGGGGGGGGTCTATGTTTTGGTGTGTTTTAGTTTTATTTGGTTGTGATTAAAAAAAAAAAAAAACAAATGTAGGGGAAGAAAGAGCCCACTGTTGAAGCACTGAAAGGCTTTGACCAGGGAACTCATTCCAAGAAGGAACCACAAAGGAATACCGCTTGCTGGCTGGCTCTCTGGCTCACTCATGGCTCTTGCTTAGCTAGTATTTTAACCAGTTCAGAATCACTTACCCAGGGAATGGTGCTGCCCACAATGGGCTGGGTCCCCCTATATCAATTAACAGTCAAGACAATCCACCATAGATGTGTGTGCTGTGGGCCAGTCTAATCTGGACAATCCCTCAGTTGAGTCTGGCTCTAGGCTGTGCCAATAGAGAGTTAAAGTTAACTAGGACACTATATCATTGATGTCAGTAAATTCTTGGCTATTGCTATTTTTTTTAATTAGGTGTTTTCTTTATTTACATGTCATACAATATCTCCTTTCCCAAGTTCCCCTCAAAAAAAGAAAGAAAGAAAGAAGAAAAAAGAAAAAGAAAAAAACCCTGTTCCCCCCTCCCCCTGCTCACCACCCCACCCTCTCCTGCTTACTGGCCCTGGCATTCCCCTACACTGGGGCATAGAACCTTCACAGGGCCATGCTATTATTTTTTAATGTAGATGAGTACACTGTAGCTGTCTTCAGACACACCAGAAGAGGGCATCAGATCCCATTACAGGTGGTTATGGGTCACCATGTGGTTGTCTGGAATTGAACTCAGGACTTCTGGAAGAACAGTCATTGCTCATCTCTCCAGCCTCCTTGGCTATTATTTCTATACCTACCGTATACTTGTTCACTCACACTATTCTGGTTCTGCAGTTCTAGTTATGTCTGTGGGAGGGGGTCTGATGGAGTCTCTCAGCTCTCCTGTTCTATCTTGCCTCCGTTCCTTCTCTGAGTGGGAGCCCTCTATTGCACAGCATCTCCTGAAGAGATAATGGAGACAATTCCTTTGTCTTCTGTAGCTGTTTTGTTTGCTTGTTTTTGTTTTAACCGATGCTCCATTTGTTCCTGTCTCAGGGTTTCCATCTTAGTTAAAGAAAGCCAGCTATCCACCATGCCAGGCGGCTCCCTTCCATGGAAGAGACTCTTGTAGGCTCACCCAAAGGCACTCAGCTACCTCAAGCCAAGCCTGAGCCTTGTCTGAATGTCTCCAATGCTTTGGTCTCCCCCGCTTCTCCCTAGTTCTCTGTGGGAGATGCATGGGAAGCAGGCAGCATCCCACTCCCTCACTCAGACAGAGAGCATCACGGATTGTGTCGGTGACCCGTGTGTGGAATTTGCAGGGCAGCCCACGGCTCTCCAGCTGGCAAATGCACGATTTCTCTCCAGGTCAATCAACCCCCAGGCTGCCCGAGGCTGCTGGCTTGCTGCGGAAAACTCCTGTTCTCTTCCCACGGCCTGACTCATCTGGAAGTGTCCATCTGGGTACTGGGCAGGATTGGTTCTCAGAGGCCACATGATCTCAAGCTTCTCCACGCCCCCTCCACGCGATGCCATTCAAAGAACATGCTAAGCCGTTGGCTTCCTTTAAATGAGGATCTCATTGCGCAGGGCCTGGGTTAAACGGCCCCCAGACGGGGACTCGGCCATGTCCTGCTGCCAGCAGCTTGGGCACACCATTTTCTCTTGAATTTTACATGACTGCAGGGCTGTTCCTTGCGCCTGTCTGGTCGCATCTCATCACCGAGAGCTTCTTGGGGTGGCTAGCCGGCCCTAAGCACAACCAGGGTGACGTTGGCAGCCCAGCTGCTGCCAGACCTCCAGGCAGAGGTGCGAGCCAGGCACCGTGGGGGAGAGCACTGGGCATCCAAGGGCCTTTGGAAGGAGGCACTAGCCTTCCACATGCTGGTGTAGGGCATCGGGTAGGTACAAATGAAGATCCCTGGCCCCTCCACTTCCGGACATGGAGGCATGGAGCCGGTCAGGGGCTGTGCTCCAGTGTCACAGGAGCATGTGCGTGAGTTGGATGTTTGCAGCCTTGCAAGCCTTCACCTGTGGCCTTTCTCTGCTGGCTTCATGCACAGCTGCGAGCAGAGCAACGTAGAAGGCCTCCCTGAACCTTGAAACCTGTGTTCAAAAAATACAAATAACACTTCTGCTCTTTGCAAAGGAGTCGAGGGCTTTTCCCTGCTGGAATATGGGGTGTGTTCATGGTATGTGTGCATGTGCACCTGTGTGATAAAATGGGAATGAACATGCAGGACACAGGGATGTGTGTGAGGTGTGCATACTCGTGTACTCACATGGCGCTCAGAACATGTGTGTAAATCATGCATGCACATGTACCTGCAGTTCAGTGAGCACATGTGTGAGCATTGTGACTGAGGCAAGTGGCATGCTTCTTCCAGGCACTGTCCTTGCATGTAGCCCATGAAGAAGTCCCGATTCATACTCATGGCTAGCAGCGCTGCTTGTCTGCCTGGCAGTGACACCAAAGACACTTTGAAGCAGTGCCTGCATTTCCTCGTTCCGGATCGCCAGGCTTGGTCAGCATTTCATTTTTTTCTCCTCCTCTCTCAGTTCTGTGGGTCAGGGTGGAGTTCCCAAATGCTGTGTCACAGGTCTGGCTGTTGACCTTCCAAGGCTGAGCAGCGACTTCACCCATGGCCTTTTCCTTCTGCCTTCTGGCCCAGCCGTGTGCCGTGCCGTGTAAAAGGTTTTCTGGGCCTCCAGATCCTGTTTGTAAAATTCAAGTAAATGGCCTTCTCTACTCAGCAAGGGGGTTGAGAATGTCCCTCTCTAGGCACCATCCTTGCATGTATGGCGGTTTTCTCCTCCTGTTCCATATGCATCCTCTTAGGGTTAAAACCCTGTGGTGTCCAGCTGGGGACCCTTGCTGGGCAAGTGTGGCAGCTATCCCCCTAGGAGCAAAGGGGTTCAGGACACTGCCTGTGACACTCCAGGACACAGTTACTCACTGAACAGGGTCTCTGGTCCAGCCTGGGCAGATGTGGAAATACTGTTCACTTGGCCCCTGAACTCTCATGATCAGGCTCACGGGTTGTCCATGTAATCTGAGCCATTTGGTAGCCATCTAATTAAATGTTCACACATCATTAAAGTGATTTGCCATAAACACAGTTAACGGTTTGATAAATCCGCTCCTGGCTGTCTCCATGGCTGAAAGCAATCATTTCTGATCAGCAGTGGGCTGCTCATATGCTCTGATGAGTTGGAGACACAGTACACCTACCAGCCAGCCTTCCCAGGGTCCCCAGGAGTAAAGACATTGCCAGACACCTGGCCCTGACCTCAGGGTACCTTCCATGCACCTGGTGCTGACCTCAGGGTTCCATGGCCAGGGACTTAATCCCAGTAAAGATTCCCATAGAGGCCCTCACACCTCATGCTGGGGTAAGAAAAGGCTGAAGGCTGTGAACTGTGGCTCCCTGACTGGACTGATGGCCAAGGAGCCTGCAACCCAATCTATAACATGGGCAAAATCTAGGACCTTTTCTGTGGAATATTGATGGTGGGAGGTAGTTTGGGGGAGAAAGGGCTTGTGGGAGTGAAGCATGCTTGCCCAGAAGGGTGACTGGGTCAAAAAAATTCAGGTAGGGACTGGAGAGATGGCCTGATTGGTCAAGTGCTTATATGCTGGCAGGAGGACCTGAATTTGATCTCTAGAGCCTTCATTTTTAAAAATGGAAGTGTCATGGAACACAAGAGTAATCCCAACACTGGGGAGGAGGATACAGATGGATTCCTTGGCATTCCCAGCTTGTACCTGCCTCACAGCTACCCTTGCCTCTGGCTTGAATTTTAATTGTCCCCCAAAAGCTACTTTCCAGGTGGAGGCACTGTTTTGGGGGACACCTGGGACCTTAAGACATGGGGAGTGTGTCCTTCAGATGATCTCTCTCTTGGCCATTTCTTCTTTCTGTTTCCTGTCTTCCATGTGGTAAGCAATGTTTGCCATAGGCTCCCACTGCCATGATGCTCTGACTCACTGTAAGCCTGAGTCAAAGGGGCCAAAGATGGTAAGTAGAAGTCTCTAAATCCATGAGCCCAAATGACTCCTTACTTCTGTGAACTTTTTTTCTTAGTTATTTGGGTCACCTAGATTAAGGTTTGTGCCCCCTATGACTGGCTGTCTTCGATGTGTGTGTGTCACTGGGTTTAGGGACACTCTACCCAGTCTAGGGCAGCCTCCCCTCCACTTGATCATATTTACAAAGACCCTTTTTAATGAGGTCCACACTCAGCTACCGTGGCTCAGGACTTGAAGATATTTTCAGGTAGTGAGAAGGGCATGTAATTCAACCATCACAGGGACAATAGGAGACTATACCACCCCTCTATGCTTCCCATGCATGCTGGGCAGATCTGTGAATGTTGGCCTGCTGTGCTTGCTAAGTCATTCATCAGCAACTGAGACCCAGTCCTGAACACCAGAGAACCATAGAGTATGGAGCCATAGAGGTACTATGGCTGGTAAATGTGGAAGGTGAGAGAGCCACCCTCTGGGCACATTCAGCCTCCACTGAGTGGATGGAGCACAGGAACCGAAGATGGGATGGCATAAGGTCCCAACTATGGAAGCCGTCAATGCAAATAGAGTGTATTTGCTGGTCTCAGGGCCAGGGGCTAGGAGAGACCAAGGGGTCAGAGTACCACGGGGTCCTCTGAGCAGCCCTGTTGGTTGGCCCTCCAGAGATGATCTTGCATTTGGAGGAAAGGCCAACACCTTAGGAAAGAACTCCGTGAGCATGCCATACCCAGGAGGCAGAGGCAGTGCCCACTAGCAACAGGCAGAAGATGGGTTTAGGCCTGGATGTGGGAGAAGGGATGGGTTTACCAGGGCTGGAGAAAGTAGCTTGATGGATGGGCACTGAGTCCCTGGATACCCAGGCACAACGTGCCCACATCAGGCTGCTGGCGCCAAAATTGTCTCAAAAGCCCATTGCAGACAGCGGCCCTGTATGCAATCCTGCAATTACATGGCAAGTCATTAATTAAAGAAGACCTGCTTTCCAAGCCTCGCAGGAAGCGGGCTTTGTGCGTGCATCCACTCAGTGGTTATAAGCTATGGTGGTAGGGGAGCATTGTCATCTGGGGGCAACAGAGCTCGAGGTGGATTTTATCTCAGTGCAATAAACCTAGTACGTGGCTGGGGCTCTCGACTCCATGTACCATGCCAGCCCCGTGCATGCGGAAGTGCTACATCTTTTCTTGGTCGCTTCTCCTGGAGGCAGAACAGAGGTGGACCGAGTGGTACAGAGCCTAGAACAAGGTGTTGAGACAAGGTAGTGGGGCACCCCAGGTTCTGTTGTAAAGGCAGAAAATACAGCAGGGAAGATGGGACATGCATAGGACATCCCAACATGCACTGCTTCTGTAGCTCAGCCTGTGCCTGTGGTTAGCTGTCTTCCAACACAGTGCTTACTGAGAGTCCTGGGACCAACCCAGAATTCTCTGTTCCCTTAATTCCCAGCCTCTCCTTCTCCCACCCCTTATCATCATAGGCTCCATTGATCCCCAGGGTTACCCACTCAGGTCATGTCCTATGGCTTCTGGCAGACTTTGCTCCAGCCTTCACTGACTAGGACCTTTTTAAGCAGTTGAAAAGGTGGAGGTCACAGTGGCCTTGGGGATCCCTCTGCTCCTTGGTTCCCACCTTGGGCTCATCTCAGAGTCTCTGGGTACCTCCTGCCCTGATGTCCAGAGATGCTGGGGTCCCTCAGCATTCCCCACTTCTCTCCCTTGTCATTCTTGGGGAGACTGACTTCCCTACCAGGAAGTAAAACAGCCAAGTGGCAAATCTGAGGTTGACTGAGTGGAAGAATCTGGAAGCGCTAGGTGTAGGGGAAAAACAGAACTTGGCAGAACTCTCACCTACCGAAGGGGAAAAGAAGACCGCAGCGAGCAGTGGTAGGTGACAGGAGAGTGGCAAAGGCTGTCAGGGCAGCATCTCTGAGGAGAAGACAGGGGCTCCAGGTGAGGGTCACAGTAAGCAGACTCAGCCCTCTGCAGCAGTCGGAAAGGTGATATTCCTGACCACCCCAGGGGTCAATATGGGAATGTAGATGTAGACTGCAGGTGGGGAGAGACCCCATCACATCTGGATACAATTCTTCCCCTAGTAATACCTTCTGGGCTCCAGTCCCCTCTAGAATTTAGGTTTGGCTGCCAGTGAGGCTCTCCAGGGTCTGCCTTGCCACCTTATCATGCAATGTTACTGGACTTGGGGTCACTCAGGTGGTCTGGGTTTAAGTCTCAGCTCCTGTCATCTGAGGGCTATGGACAAGCACCCTACTGACCCAGCTTTCAAGGGTAGACTGAGGGTGATGTCTCAGGAACCATCACTAAGACAAGGTCAGCGTGTGCCAAGCACTGCATCACTTGGGCACCTGGTATCTCCAACAATGTGTCTTCTGGCCACATGAACCAGTGAATAAACGAGGAGGGAGGACGGGGACAGGTGGAGGAGCCAGGCACCCCATCTTCCTGGCCTATCCCTGGTGGTCCCACTGTCTGTGGGTCACAGGAGAGACAGGGCTAGGCAATGCAGACTCCAGCCTCGTACCTGACTAGCCACTGGGCGAATGCCTCCCCAAGCCCATTATGGCAATTAGGAGTCAGTGCTCCACTTAACCACCAGAGCAGCATTGTGGCTGGGCCCAAGGAGGCGGATGCTCCAGCAGTCTCGCCAGCCTGGAGCCCTAGGCTCATCTGTGTAGAGGGAGGGTGTCAGACCAGGCCCAGGGCACTTCCCTTGAACTTTAGTCTCTGTGAGCCTTAAGGGCTGTGGCTGAGACATTGGGGGCCGGGGCATAAGCAGAGCATGTACTTGGTCATGTACACACACACACACACACACACACACACACACACACACACACACACTGGACCCTGGGCTTCCCATGCTTGGTGCATAGACTCAGCTTAGCTGTTATGGTACATCATAGCACACAGCATATGCATAACACATATGTCAGACCCAAGCATCATCAACCAGCAGTTAAAGTCTCATGGTCCAGAGGTTAACGTCTGAGATCAGGATATTGTTGCTATTAAGTCACCCCTGCCTAGGCTCTGTCTCCAGATGTAGTCATATGCTGAGGTCCTGGATTCAGCCCTTAATCATGAGAGGCACAATTGAGACCTTCATCTCTCCTGGCCTTAGATGGAAGAGAACAGCCTTTCCCCCAGCTACTACAGAGGAGAGGTCCTCAGGCTGAAGAGTCCCGCCTGGCTACCCTTGCCCCTTTAGCACATCTAGGAAGCTGCTATATACCTCAGAGAAGCGGAGTATGGTCTGACCCTCCAGTCTTGGACCTGTCCTTCCTGAGTTCACAACTGTACTCTCTTGTCATCTGTGTCCCAGAGTGCAGCACCCAGAGTTGCCTGCGGTTTGGCGTGAGAGGGGCCACAATCAAGCAAGAATCTCAGGCATCGAGTACCTCGGAGCTCAGTACTGCTAGTTTTCTTGGCATCCCGGTGGTGCTGGCTCACTCCACCTGCTTTTCTGTTCTCTAAACATTCTGCCAAAGAACCATAGAATTCGACTCCCCAGAAGCCTCTTCCAGTGGTGTCAGCCAGATGCGCTCACAAGGTCTCTGCTCCGGAGACACAGTGCTTTGCTCCTAGCCTGAAAACTGCCTCGGAATGAAGCTGCGTGACTCCGTGCGGTGGGCAGTGTGGAGCCAGGCCGCAGGGTGGATGTGGCTGCTGACGTTTTGGATTCCGTCTAGACGCTGTAGGAGTGTGGGCCACGACAAATTCATTAGCTGGCCTGAATAATTTAGACAGATTTGGAAAGCGAATGAACAAGGTGCTCCCCCATGGCCTTGACAGTATAGATTCTCCTTTAAGAGGCAGAATATAAATTAATAACAGTCCAATTGCCGCTAATGCCACGGTGGAGTGGGCGCGGCTCCCAGACAGCTGCTCATTAAGGAAGCCATTCATTTCTGTCCCCTGGACAAATTGGTTGGTTAAGCTCTCAGAAGCAGCCTGCTGCCCTGGCCAGAGCTGACCATGCTGCTAATGAATTGTGGGCCGTAAAGCTGTACAGCAGAGGAAGGCCCCTGAAGGTGCCCTGCCCCAGACACCTCAGAAATGGTCTGTGGAGCAAGGATGGGAACACAGCTGTTTCCTTCCCACCACCTAGATGAGGAGAGTTTCTTTTTTATTTTATTGCATTTATTTATTTATTTATTTATTTATTTATTTATTTATTTAATGTGTGTGCATCTGTGGAGGTCAGAGGACAGCTTTGCAGCGGTTAGCTCTTTTCTTCCTCCATGTGGATCCCAGGGATCAAAACCTGATGCCGTGTGTCTTTACCTGCCAAGCTACCTCACTATCCCCAAGAGTGGACTTTCTGAGAACTGTGGAACCCCTATCCCCGTATACCCTTGCCTGGGACAGAATTCCAGGCACACACACCCTAATCAACCCAGGTAGAGACCTACTCAAACCCCATCCCCACCAAACCATTGGCCAATAGAGCAAAGGCTTGGAGCAAAGGATCCTGACCCTCTGCAGCTCTCTGGGAAGCAGTTACCAAAGAGCTCCCACCACAGAGCAGAGAAAACTTTCAAATGGACAGAAGTAACAAAGACAAAATGGGGGGAGGGGTCTCTTCCTTCAAGATTCAGTGATATTGGCTACTTTGAGGTGCCCAGTCTGAGGGTAGCCTGCTTGTGTATCTGGGGCATGTGTGTGGGGGGGTATTTTGTAGTTACCCTGGGAGTGGGTCACAGGGAAATGATCCTTCCCCCTTAGCTCTGATTTCTCCCTGTCCGATCTGTGGCTGGTGATGAGAGCTGGCTTTTTGAAGGGGAAGTGGTGGCCAGGGCAGAGTAGTTATGGAGAGGGCAAGGGTCCTGGGAACATGCAGGCCTTATCACTGATCAAAGCCAGGAGGTGCTGCCCAGCAGACGAGGTGTGGCCCCACCTGGCTCTCATTAAGGTTCTGCTCCCTCCAGCCTGGCCTGCTCTTGCTCAGCCCTCCAGACAGCCTGCCATGAGGCCTGCCCAATACACCTGAGGCATGTGGGAGCACTGACCATGGATCTAACCCTGCATGCACCAACACCTGATCGCTGGCTCTGCCTAGAGACAGGAACCACTGCACTGACCAGGGAAGTGCCTGGCAGCCCTGTCACTGTCTTCCCTGCTGGAGACTCTCTTCACATCTCTCACCCTAGAATCCCTAGAAATACGCAGGACTGTGTGGCCCCCAATTACTGGTTTGTTTTCCTCTGCTGCCTGACCACCGGGCAGACCAGGAATGACCAGCAGTCCCCAGAACCTTCCTGCTCATGGCCTGCTATGGTTTGAGTCTTAACTATCCTCACAAGTAGCCTGTGTGTTAAAGGCTGATCCTCAGCGTGGCATTGCTAGCAAGTGGTGGAGCCTCCAAGATAGGACCTAGCAGGACGTTTAGGTGGTTGGTAGAGAGCTCTTTAAGGGGTTAGGGAGGTCTCTTCCTTTTCTGTTTTTCCTCTTCTCAGCCACGCAGTGAGCACTTTTGATGAGCCATGAGCTCTCTTCATTGTGTCCACTCCCCACCCCACAACAGGCCTTAAAGCAACGTGGCCTTCCTGCTCTGAGCTGGAACCTTCAAACTACGAGCTATAGTGTCTGTTTCCTCTCACACAATTATCTGGCTGCTGCATGTGTTTGTCCATATTTCCCTCGTGGTACCGCTTTGGACTGAAGCCTGCTGTGGCTTTGTGGATTTAAAGCCCTTTCTCTTGGTCTCTAGTTTATGTGTACAATGAACTGTTGATCGTATCCACCTGCGTGGGTGTTCGTGCACTCTGACTGATGCACCTGTCATTCCAGGCATCCTATTAAGAATAATCGCGTTTCTAGTCCCCGTGGAGGAGCATCTGCCCCATCCTCTTTCCAAGGACTAGTCTCTCAGGGTGGCCCAGCTCTGCAGATGGGACTGCTAAAACCGAGTCTGATCAAGTGAGTGGACACGCTGATGGTCACCACTGCTAGCTTTCTACTTTCAACTTACACATTTAGTGCTACTGCCTAGGGAGCACAGTCAGAGGTTATTTCAAGTTCCATGTGAGAGACTGTCCAGTCAGTGTGTTAGACAGCAGAAGCCGTCAGAACCACATGATTTCTGCTAGAAGACAGAAAAATATATAGTATATATGCATATACTATTTTCATGTGTTTTATATATATATAAGATGTATAGCATATAAAGACATTATGAAATGTATATTAAAATAATATAATATGCTATATAAATACACTTATGGGTCAGAGGTAGAGTACTTCCCTAGCATTTACATGACCCTGGTTTCAATCACCAGTACTAGAAAAAAAGAAGTAAGCTTATCAATCAATCAACCAATACATTTATACATAAATGTACATAATATTACAAAAAATATTTAAACTATTATAACAAAAAATAATAAACCAGAGGGAAATATATAAAAATCTATATAGTATAGATATATAATATTAAGTATGTGTGTATAATACTTCATATAATATAATTTATTACAACTTTATCATTCACAACCAATATATTAAATATTTGTATATTAATGTTATTTTATTGTGTTCCATATAGTAAAAGATTTGGGTCAAAATGCTTCTAAAAATATTAATTTCTCAGGAAAACAGTTCATTCATACATGTAAGCCCATCTGTGGCTGAATGTGGTGTGAGGCTGAATGCTACTTGCTCAAGCCCTACTTTGGCCCAGGCTGTCACATATGAAGAGGGCAGGCAGGCCTGTGTTCCTGACATGCTCAGGCAGCACAGGGGTTTGGGGACAGGTGGAACTCCCATGAGTCAGAGTAAGGACAAAGCCAGCTAAGGGGTTTAGAGACTGTGCCCCCCTGAGCTGGTTGCTCAGTTAGCTGGGTATGGCCAGCACAGATGCTCAGTTAGCCAGGCATGGCTGGCACAGTGGCCTTTCTGGTTTCCAGCATTTTAGAGTGTTTATTTTCCCTCAGGTATCCATACAGCAAATATTTATTGTTTTTATATGCTGGGAGATAAGAGTAGTTTTATTCCTAGTTCTGTGGTGAAGAACCCATGGAAACTCAAGGGATTAAGGCAAGAGCTCTCTCCTCTTTAAAAAGTAAATAGTATGAGACTGGAAAGATGGCTCCGCAGTTAGGAGGACCGGCCACTCTTCCAGCAGACATGAGTTTGGGTCCTGGCACACACACACAGTGGCTCACAGCTACCTGTAACTCCATTTCCAGCGGATATGATGCCCTCTTCTGACATACACTGGCATGTACTGGGAGTGCACTTGTTTGCTAGACATCCATGCAAGCAAAATACTCATACACTAAAATAAAATTAACAAACTTAAAAATTTGCAGTATGGTAGTGTGTCTAGGGAGATGATGGTTTAGCAGTTACGAGCACTGGCTGGTATCCCAGATTCCCAGCACCTAGGTGGCTGCTAACCACAGTCTGTAACTCCAGTTACCAGGGACCTGATGATTTCTTCTAGCCTCTATGAGCCCTGCATGTACACAGGAAACAGACACTCATGCAGGCAAAACATCCGACACAGAAAATGAAAATAGATAAATCTTTAAGCAATAAAAAAATGCAGGAGTCACCAGCTTGCTTCTCGGATCCCTCCAATCAGCTGAATGTGTTTGCAAGCACCGTCTCTTCCTGGTTTCAATCACCCACTCAAATATCTCCACTGAGTAACAGATCCTTCTAGAAACACAGCTGCTTCAGATCACGATGTCTCCAGTGAGCGTGTCTAGACTCACTCTCTGCCTGAGTTTCCAGGCTGAGCCCTAGGTGGGGCTCCTTTTAGGGAGTCTTCTTGTGACAAAGATAAAGGAGAGGCCAATCTTTTTGGACAGGGAGCATTCCCTGCAGGCTCAGGACATCTGGTGCCGGTCTTCCAGCACTTCGACACCACAGGAGATAGAAACACCTTCTGGTACCTTAAGTGGATTCCTTTTTCAAACAATAGCTGCTACCATAAGCCAATATCATGGAGCAACTGGACCCATATATTTCCATAGATCTTCCCGTGTCCAGTCAAAGAGGTTTGGTGTGTCTTGCAGAGGGGAGGGAAGGACTGCCTTTGGTGGTTCTGTGCACTAGGACCTGAGGCATGGAATTCTGTAGCTCTCCTGTTTCCTGACTGGAGCAGCTGTCCCGACATCCCGTCCCACCCACGATGGAGACATTTAGTTGATTTTGTTCATTGGTTTGTCTGAACCTGGAAACTGAAGGTGTGTGGCTTCCGAAGTCATCAGATGACAAGGGCTGGGGTTTACACATTGTCAGCTTTGATGGGGGGGGCTACTGGGTACCAATTTGTGGATCAATCGTACTGCATAGGGTAAAGCTGGCACATTTATTCCAATGAGGAGACCCAGCAAGTGGGACATACTGGGGACTGTCCTATGGGTCCCAGGTGCTAGCATTTACATCTGAGTTTCCCTGTTAAGAATGAGAAAGATTAATGCTAGATTAGCACAGACCATAGAAGCATCACGACATTCCAGTGAGGTAGTGAGGCAGTGGACGTCTTTGAAACTTCATCTTCAGGGCACCCTCTAGATGACGCGCGCGTGTGCGTGCGTGTGTGCGTGTGTGTGTGTGTGCGTGCGTGTGTGTGTGTATGGCTAGTGTGCACGTATTTGGAGGTCAGAGGTTGGCCTTACTTTTTGAGACAGGGTCTCCAACTTGGAGCTCACTAGTTGTTTTAACTGGGTAGCCAGTAAGCTCTGAGGGGGCTTTCAATTCTGCCTTCCCGGTGCTAGGCTTATGGGCACACCCCATCATGCCCATAAATATGATTTCTGAGATGTCAAACTCTAGTCTGTGTGCTCACATGCAAGTACTTAATGACTGAGCCATCTCCCCAGCCTCTAGATGAGGAATCTAATTGGCTACATGATCCTTGGATTTCTCCCATTTAAAGACATGAGCAAAATACCACAAGATTAAATCAAGCTCAAGAAAACAATTACACAATCAAATTATATGGTGAACATATGGCTGCCACTGCTGCGTTGCAGTTGACACTGATCAACATGTCACAGGATGTCACCTGACTGTACACAGTCAGAAGGGATCTTTAAATGTCCATTAGACTTAACAAGCACATCATGTCAGACTTCAGACTGCAAAGCCAGTTCTCAGAACTCAACAGACATTTCTCCATATTGCCAATAGCTTTTAAGTTGAAGTTTTTTTCCTTTCATTTAGATCTTTTAAAATACCTTCTTTTAATTATGTGTGTCCATTTGTGCCTTGAGTACAGTGCCTGTTGAGACCAGAAGAGGGCATCAGATTCCCTGGAGCTTCAATTCTAAGTGTTTGTGAGCTGGCCACAATGGTTGGGTGCTGGGAACTAAGTTCAAGTCCTCCTTAACAACTGAGACATCTATCCATTCCCCAATTTAAAAAACATTTATTTGTTTGTTTGTTTGTTTATTTGTTTATTTATTTATTTATTTTGTGTGTGTGTGTGTGTGTGTGTGTATGTGGTAGACCATGTGGTAGTCAGAGGATACCGTGCAGGAATTGAGTCTATCCTTCTATGATGTAACTTCTGGAGATCAGACTGAAGTTATTAGAGTTAGTAATAAAAGCCTTTAACCCTAAGCCATCTTGCCATCTCTTAGGTTGATTTTTTTTTTTAAATTTGAAATTGAAATGAAGTAATAGTTATAGGGACCACTTGAAGGAATAGAAAATAATGAAGATTATGTGACACCGCTACATAAAAACTCAAGTCATTGCTGAGTGAAGTGGAAGACAGTCTACAGAAATGGCCATCCGTACCATGTTCATGGATGGGGCACTTGGGATTGTTACGATGTGTCTTTCCCTTCGGTTGATGGACAGCTGGGGTTGGTGACTCAGTGGTCATTTAGACTAGCTGCCTATTTGCATAAGTAACATTTTATTAAACATGGTCATCCACTTACATGTTGTGACTTTTCACACTGCATTAGTAACATTAACTGCTCGTGGTAGTGACTACTCAGTCAGAAAAACCTGAAATTTGTGCTGTCCTATGGTGCCTTAGAAAAATTCTCCCATGCTTTACTGGTAGGTTTTGTACAGTCAATTCAAAATCCCACACGTGTTTGGTTTTGCTTTGTCAAAATTTGTAGGGAGTCATGAATGCACTGGGGAGGGTCCTCTGCTCTTCCCACTCCTGAGGGTCCCCGAGCTTGTGACCACACCCCTCAAGCCCCTGCCCTATCTCTACATGGTCTCCTTCACATGCCGGAGTCTCTCCTTCCTCCCCTTACGAGACTTAGGCCCTTCTTCACTTTGGCCTTGTCTCCACAGACCCTATTTCCAAGTAAGGGTCACATGATTAAGCTGTGGGATAGACAAGAATTGGGGGGAGATACAGTTCAGCACAGCACACTTTGGGTTTCCCAACTGGCCACAGGAAAACTCCTTCCTTCTCTTCCTCCCCCAGTTCAGTGGCCTGGCCTGGCCTGGCCTGGCTTTCAGCTTGGATCTCTTCATCATGGGAAAGTCAGGTCCTGTTTGACTGGTGCCATGCTCACATGGACACCAACGTTCCTGATTGAGTCAGCGCTGAAGGCACCTAGAGATCACTGGAGAAGGTCAGGGGTAGGGGCCTGCTGCCTTTCTCCTCCTACTGCAGGATCAGCGCCCTTGAGTTCACCCGGTTACTTCCGGCTCCCTGTATTTTGTGTGTGTGGGTTGTCCCAAAGTGCAGATATAAATGAGATAGGAGGAAATGCCTCTAGACACAGCCCTGGCTTGGATCAGCACCCACACGAGTATGTGAGGGTAAGGTGGCAGGGTGTCACCTGCAGCTCAGGACAGACCCTTCTGTAAGGGACCCAGGCAGCACCCTGACCCAGCACCTACCAGCTCCCCAGCTGTGAAGCAGAAACAGCAGTGGGGCATGTGTCATGCTTTGTTCTGGGAACTTGTACTCATGTCCTTGTGGGAACTACAAGGGGAAAGTCAGAGGTGACAGCAGTCCTTCTCACGGCCCTGAGCACACCCCACTCACTTCCTAGATCTATCTGCTGCAAACCCATCTCAGCCTTTTGTGTGTCCAGACCCACGTAGTAGGTAAACCTTACTACCACCATCTCACCCAACTCTTGGGACCACCCAGTGGAGTCCTGATCACCTCTCTACCAGCTGAAGAAGCTGAGGCCCTGACAGGTCTCTACCCTGACTCCCTCTGTGCCATCAAAGTCCTTTTTACCCTGTCCCAGTACTGGGCTCTTATTTAGGAGCACCTGTTGGATCTCCATGTAGATCCCTGATAGTCCACAGCTCTGAGAGTTCTTAGGGCCAGGGACCCCTGGCTTCTCTCAGGCACCTGGCCACATTGCTTTCTTGCCTTCTCTAGGAGGAGAGGTGGCTATCTGGACTCAAGATGGCCACAGCCTCTGGGAGATGGGCCCCGCCTGTAGACACTATTAGTCCTAATTGCTTGGTGCTGATTTTGAAGGACATGGCCCTGGAAGGGCAGGGAGAGGCCTTCCTCGACCTGTCATTAGTAATTGAGGGTAAATTAATATTTACTAAGCAGAGTCCCACGGAGAGGGGTGGGCATGAGAACAGGGGCTATGCGGTCCAAGACCTGTGGCCCTCTGCCAGCAATCTGCTCTGATGGCAGGCTCCTGGGAACCGAGAGAAATCCAATCCCCAGCTAATTGTGGGGCCAGCCATTCTCAGAGCTCCTCTGTCCCGACCTGGCTCAAAGTGTTTCACGTGCCCTCGGATGTGGTGGTACACATCAAAGGGAGCCACCGGAAACTCATAATGCCCCATTTCCCCTCATGGCACCCCCACACCAGCACCAGGGACAGGGACTTTCTACCGACCCCTCACACAGCCTCACCCACTTGCTCCCTGGAGTAACTTGCTTATTCTGCATTTTTAGGTCAGGAGAGTAAAGCTCAGAGAGATGAAATGAGCCATCCAAGGTCACTCAGCTGGTTAGTGGTGCAGCTTAAACTTGAAACTAGTTCATGCTAGCTTATTAGGGCACTCATGGAGAAGCCACACACACAGCATGGTTGAGACAGTAGACTCACATACTCTTCTACTCTAGAGGTGAGAGTCCAAGATCAAGGTGTGAGTAGGGCTGTCCACCCTGTGAGATTCAGGAGAGCTCTGCCTTTGCCTCACACAGCTTCTAAGGGTTGTCAGCTCTTATGGGCTACCTGCTACCGCAGGGCCCTTTGCCTGTTTGCCTGCAAGAAACTGACCCTAGAGAGGCCACACTCTGGTCTCCATTGAATCTCTACTGCCTTGTCCTAGGGCTGGCTTCTAATTGGATTCCAGGGCCAGGTTTATGCCCCAGATGAGCCCAATACCCCTTTTCCCTTCAAGCAGCTGTGCTTAGCTTGGAGATGGCCTCATCTACTCATCTTAACCAAGGACAAGTTACACTTCCCAGCATTCTTCTTTCCAAGTTCTAGGTCAGGGCAGAAACATGTGTCACACCAGTTCACTAATGAAGTTTCCAGGGGCCTGATTTCTTCTCAGGCATGACCCTGCAACAGACTTTTCTTTTAAGCCCCTGTAGCAAGTGGGTACCCATGTCAGAGCCCTGCCCTCCCTGTGTCTGTGACCAAGGGTCAAGGCAGGAAGGCAAAGCTACAGGCTTGAACTTGGTGATACCCCACTGCCTGCTGAGATACCCTCTCCCAAGTCAGCTTGTCAGACCACGTACAAGGTGGGTGGCCTTTGGCCCTCAGAGCTGTATTATCATGGGCCAGGGGTTAAGTGGCTGCCCCAGGGATAGGAGTCCTCAGTGGTAGACTGGACAGGAAAGAGGGTCAGCTGACCTCAAGCCTGAGCATCCTCCTATGGCAAATTTGGCAGAATCCGGCCAGTCCTGGGAAGCTGGTGTGTTGTTGCAAAAGTCACCAGTAGCTCAGACTGCAGGCTTAGCTCTCAGTTCCTCACCACCTCACAGGGAGGTGGGGTTGGGGGTTGGGGTGAGAGGCTGCCAAAGGCTGCAGGGACGGGCCTCAAAACTGAGAACTTCTCCTTTGCCTCTGGAAGGGAGTTCATGGAAGGTGACTTAAAGCCTGGTAAGGACACTTCACCCATGGACAAGGAGAACCTTCTAGAGTGGAAGACTCCCTTTTTTCAGCAGCTCATTGGTAAAAGTGTCCCGTGGGGGCCCTTCTAACCCAGGCTGCACATAATCCCAAGCAACCTCCTGGCCAGTGGGGAAGGCTTGTGGACAGGAAGGGTAATGCTTTCCCCCTTGTCCTTGCAGACATCAATCAACCCTGGTACCTTGCTCTACTAAATGAGACATGCCCTGGAATCTCTAGGGATGTGCTCCAGATGGGCTCTCTGGGGATGTCCCCCAGATGGGCTTGGGATGGCTCCCAGCTTCTGCTAGCTACATGGACAGAGCAGAAGGAATCCAGGAAGCTGAAATCCAATTGAGGTAGGATGTTCAGTGCCCAAGTCTACAACCTGCAGACCCCCACTATCCTGTTAAGCATCATGGCCATTGTATGGATAAAGAGGCTGAAGCTTGGAGCTGAGCACCCTGTACTGCCTCCAGGGATGGTGTCTGTGATATAGCTGTGTAAATAACTGAACTTTGAAACCTCAGGGGAAAGCAGAGGCCAAACTGTGTGCTGAGGTGACTGGCAGCAATATTCACACCCTGTATGTACTTCTCAACGGTTCCAGCTTAAGGACCCAGCCTCTACTGGCCTGCTGGCCCAGTTACAGTATAGCACTGGGGAGACCAGGAACAGCCTGCTAGAGTCCCTTTGTCCCTCTTGAGACCTTCGAAGACCAATGACCACCCGGCCTTTCCTGAGGACTCTGTCTGCCTCCCTCTGGCTGTCTGCACAGCTGTAGAACTTACTTAAGTGACACTCTGGCATCCAGTGGGTAGTGCAGTCACCAGCACACAATGCCCCAGGCTATGAAGAGTGTCAGTCTCTTGGAACAGTACCTGAGCTGTCTTGGAGCCTCAGCTTTCAACGGCCTTCTCTGGGCAGCCCAGGCCTGCCAGCTTTGAGGGCACAGGGCCCTGAGTTCCTGTTCCTTAGAGCTGATCACTCATGTTCAAATTGACATCCTGGGGACTGAAAGCAGGTGTCTGTGTCCTTTGTGGCCAGGCTCCTAGGAAAAGGAAATGGATGTCTCTGGTGGCCTCTGGGTACAGGTATGTGAAGCAGGATGTGATGGTAGCCTGATGAAAGCGCACTGGTTCCCCAGGCCCCGTAGGAACTGGCTCCCTGCCTTCACTCTTGGAGGGAACCTGCTGAACACTCTCTTCCTGCTGTGTCCTGAATTTCTCCCAAGGTATCTGTTCACCTGATAGAAATTTGGCAGTTACATCTGCACCAAGAGCCCAGCCACTAGCCTGTGGACCTCAGAGCTTCCTAGGATCAACATGACAGTTGTGGGCGCCTTGTCAGGACACCTCCAATATGGAGTGCTTGTCAGTCTGACTCCTCTGAACCAGAGAGAGGTCTTTAGTATATCTGGGTGGCGGTCACACATTTTTTAGGGCCGCTATTGGATGTGGCCACAGTGAGCTCTGAACTGGGAAATGACTAGCATGCTGAAAGCACTTTGCACCATCTTTGAGGGCTCAGCCTTCTATTACAACAAGGGGATCTCAGGAACCCCTGCACCTGCTGGAGAGGGAGCTGAGGTCTGCACCCACACACCATCCAAGGGAATTTGGCCCCATGGCAGCAGAGCCAGTCTTCTCTCTGCCCTCTCTGCCCTCTCTGCCCTCTCCTCCCTCCCTCCCTCCCTCCCTTCCTCCCTCCCTCCTTCCCTTCCTCCCTCCCTCCCTCCTCCTTCCTCCTTTCTCCTTCTTGCCAAGGAACAACAGCAGTAGGCCAGTCTGAGTTGAAGTCAGAGTGGCCGCCAGGCCCCCTCCACACCCACCTCTTCCTCCTTGTGACCAGTAGGTTTGGAGCCAATTGGTTCTGCAGCTGGCCTCCCTGGCTAAACTTAAAGACATCCCCAGGAAAGGTCTTCCCCCCACACCAAGTTTCTGAAAATTGGAGAAGAATCTGGAATCTGAAGGGACTAGAGACTTGGGGGTCTGTGGGAAATGGCTGCCTTCACACTTCTCCTTCTCCCCTCTAAGCCCTTTTACCTTTCCTTCTGCCTCCACCTTTTTCTAGTTCTTTCAGTGTGTCTGTTACCCTTCCCTGCCTCCTTGTGTCTGTCTGTCTGTCTATCTGTCTGTCTGTCTGTCTCTCCCTCCATATCACTGTCATTCTTTGTCTCTTTGTCTTTCTCATTTTCGTCTTCCCTAGGAAACATCTGTCTATTAGACCCCAGGCTTCAAGACTTCAGGCCGGGGCTGCAGCCCAACAGTAGAGCACTTGCTTAGCACACACATGAGGCTCTAGTACCACAAAGAACATACGTTTCAGAAAATGTTTAAGACTCATTTATTTCTTGTCAAAAAGAAAATGCTGATTGTGACGTGATCGACTCCATCAGACCTGAGCCTTCTTGTCTCTTCCCTCCCCCATCTTGGGTCCACAGTTTCCTAATGCCCCGTGATGGAGGGGGCCCAGGGTGTGAATCCTGGCCAGTCAGTGTAAACTGCTCTCCCTTCCCCAGCTAGTCTCCTCCTCTGAAGGAGGAGCTGGATCAAATGTTAATACTCTCCACATGTAGAATATTCCAGATAGCCTCGAGCTCATAGCGCCTTTTGAACTTGTGAACAGAAATTGATTCAAGGTGACGAATTTGTAATCAGTTTATGATTGATGGGCCGAGTTTCCAGAAAGGCAGCTCGGTGTCCCTCCTCCCTCCGGGGAAGCAAATGTGTTTCACTTTATCTCCCCCCAGCACGGGACCCCGAGGACCAGGAGAAAGAAAATAAAGTCAACTGCAAGGTTTAACTTGTGTTAGAGCAGATGCTGCTCAATCTGCTCAGCGGGAAGGAAGCACGAAGTGGCTCTGCCACTCCTGCCTGCCCCCGCCAGCTCTGGCAGATCGGATGTTAAACTATTAGCCTATTAGCGTGATTGGGTGACTGATGACTTTGCAACTAATTTCGCTGGATTGGAAAGAGAGCAGGACAGGATGAAAATAGAAACATCTGTTTGGCTAGCCTAATTTCAAAGGATAATTGCCCAGTGCCTGCACAGTTTGCCACCCCCAAGCCAGCATCCTCGCTGCCTCGCTGCCTTTCTTCTTTCTCTTTCTTCTTTTTCTTTCTTCTTTCTTTTCTTTTTCTTCTCTTCCTCCTCCTCTTCCTCCTCCTCTTCACCCTCCTTTTCTTCCTTCTTCACCTTCCTCTTCCTCCTCCTCCTCTTCCTCTTCCTCCTCTTCAATCAATCTTGAAGTGATGTTGAGTTTGGCCCTAAGTTCTTCTGGAGAGCTCCTGGACCAGGAAGCTAGGCATCCCAGTCTGACAAGGGCAAAGAATGGTCCTGAGAGCTCTGGGCAGAGTCCTCCTGATGCAAGGCCAGCTGGCCTGCAGAACTCTAGGACAGTCTCCAAGTCAGGTGACCTCAGCGAGTTTAACAAAACATAATCACCCCTCATTGGAAAAAGCAGACACTTCACAAGTAGCTTTGGGCAGGTTCCTCAGGCCTTAAATGGCACCATTTCTGGTGTCCTTCCTGTAGTCATGGACATTTTTGTCCAGGTCTGGACAGCACTGAGTTGGCAAAGCCAGCACTCCAGTTAGGGGATATGGAGGAAAGATGGGGCAGAGGATACAAAAAGAAGGAAGCCTGATTCAGAGCCTTGCCACTGCCTTTGGTGTAAATACTTCCATTCCCTGAGTCGCTGGCTTTGCTACATTGTAACAGCTCTGATGACTCAGGGAGATGGTGCCCAGCTGGATTCTTTCGGGCAATTCTGAACTAGCTCCTGTACCATGCAGTGCCCGGCCCATGGCTCCCTGCCCCCGTATCATTGCTCTCCCTGCCCAGGACCTCCCTCCCCTGCCTAAGAAATGTCCCCTGCCTCTTCAAGTCACTTCCCTGCTGCAAGGCCTCTTTGAGACCTCTCAGTGATGGCTCCCTGGCTAGAGCTGGATTTTATTCTGTTCATGGCAGGCTAAGGGGCTGTCTCCCTGGGGCTGCACCCTCCTGGCAGTGCCTCTGGTTAGCAAGCCCTTTGCATGGATACCGCTCCCCTCTTTTTCTTTTATTCATTCCACCACCTTTGAGCCCCTCCTGCAGGATACTGTGCTGGGAACCAGAGACCCCCAGGTATCAGGACACAGGCAGCCCTGGCCTTGCAAGACTCACTGTAAACAGAAATAATGCCCAAGAACTCACCAGAGACAGCAGCTAGATAGTAGCATGATCTGGAAGGGAGGGAGTGGCTCAGCATCCTCAGGAAAGGGAACATCCCAGGAACCTGAACTAGGACCTGGGCTATGAGTAGTTTCCAAGAGAAATAAGGATCACAGTGTGGCAGAACCACAGGTGAGAGATGGGGAGTGTGTCCAGGCAGAGAGTAAAAATCCCAGGGGTGGGTTCAGGTCATCCTGAAGCCAGGCACAAAGGAGGGTGGGCTACCAGCTGAGGGCCAGGCCATGGGACCACCCCCTCATGGGTGGAACAGGGATGAATTTTGTCTCCAAGATGACAGAGAGAGTTCACAGGGGCTTGTGGAGGTGGGGAGGAGGATCACAGCCTGACATTCAAGATCAAAATTTGTTTGAAAAGGGGACTGTGTCTGGTTTAGAATCTTGAAGATAAAGGGATGAACAGGTCTCCTCTGAGGTTGTCCTCAGGCCACTGAATATTGTATTTCGTGCTCTCTGCCCCCTGGTCCCTGTCTAGAAATGGGTGGATGCAGGATTCATGCCTCACTGTGTGCAATCTGCTTGCAGCTCTGTACACTATTTTTCTGCTCTTACTGTTGTCCCTCTTCATCTGGGGTCACATATATTAAATGGAAAGTTCCAGAAAGAAACAGTTATACAGTTGTGCTCAGTCTATCCTGAAGGATGCGAAGCAGCAGTAAGGTCAGCTGCCCAGCCCCACCCACCAGTCGCTAAGTCTCACCCCCATCAACCGAGCGCCTGCCAGGGAGCTGCCATCTTGGATTCAGGTAGCACTGTTTTTATTGGACAGTGGTCCCACATGGAAGAGCACTGAGGCTGTGTGCGAGTGTAACTTCAGCACCCAGAGGGCTGAAGCAGGGGGATCAATGGGGATTTGAGGCCAGCCTGAGCTGCATAGTGAGTCCCAGGCCAACTTCAGGGACAAAAGTGCAGTAGGATTGTTTGTTAAAATATGCCAAAGAAAAAGCAAATGTGTGTGTGTGTGTGTGTGTGTGTGTGTGTGTGTGTGTGTGCTTGTTTTCACAGATTGTGGGCATATGTGTGAGAGCCCATGAGACAGGAACATGGAAGAATCCCTTTGGAAGGTCACAGTCTATAGGACATGGAAGCCAGTGAAGCTGATGGACCCAGGAAAGGGCTAGCTAGATGTGCAGGATCCCAGGGTATACCTATAGCTTGGCCCTACTTCTACAGTATATAGCTATGTGGCCCTGTATGTCGCTTCTCTCTGGGGACCTGCTAAGTAGCAGCAGGATGGGGACACTGTAGAAATGTGGGGACTTAGGGAATGGATAGGCACCCTGTCCTGCTCACTAGACATGCACATCTTGGAGATGGGAAGAAGCACCTTTGGCTGCTGGGTCAGATGGGAGAGCATTCAGGAGAATGAGAGGGATCTCCTGGCCAGCCAGGGCTGAGTGGCCCAGGGCTACTTTCAATTAGCTGCAAAGCTTTTGCTTTCAAAATGGAGGGGCAAGTGTGTCTACTCTGAGGTGAGCAAGCAGCCCCACTCTGTAGGTAAGGAAAGAGAACATGAGTCCTGAGTATAGACAATGGCTCACATATCTGCAGCTAGAACTCTGCTTCTCCAAGGGTGAAGAAGCCCAAGATCTGCCCACCTGTGGACAGCTGTGGTCACAGCACAGCAAGGAGCCACACACAGGAGGTGCTGTCTCCTGAAATGCCCAAGAGGACCCACAAGGCCAGTGTCCCCAAGGACTCTATCCTACACAACGCCCTGAGGGGGACATAGACTTGTAGTTGCTGAGAATGAGTGGGCAAAGGAGGAGGCTACAGTCCCCAGCCCCTCTGTGTGATGCTCCAACCCCAGCTACATGAGAGCTGCAGATGTCTGTGGGTGCTCAGGACCACTGAAGGCTGTGTTCACAGGCAAGACCTGGATGCTGGCACCAGAGCTGGCAGCCATTACTAAGTGGCTCCCAGGACACTTAGTGGCCTTGTAGCTTTGCACAGCTCAAGTTCGGTCCCTGCCTGATCTAAAAAGTGACAAGACACACGGTATCGAGAACTGGAATGTTCTAGGCTCCAGAAACCTCTCTGGGGTACAACCTCCCTGACAAGAAATAGGGACACTGTAGGCAGTATGGCTGCCCTTTGGCCACCAGTGCTGTCCTGAGCCAGCAACAATGTGAGAACATCCAGCTCCTGAGAGGAGCACTGGGCAGGAGTGTAGCTGAGGTCCTCCTGGAGCAATCCTTGAAGGCTTCATGACAGAGGAGGCTCTGGGCCCGGGCTCCCTGAAGAGCGGATCTCATCTACCATAGGTGGGAAAAAGAAGTGTATTTGGAAACACTTGCTGCCTTTGGTGGCCTGGTGTGTCCCACCTTATTAGAAGAGAAGTCTAAAGGAAGCCTGGACTGGGATCGACCACAGGATGCCACATGCGGACTACTCTAACACCCAAGTTGTAGCTGGTGAAGTCTGCTATTGATTTTTCTAATTAGGCGTTTTAACGAAATGATTCGGGGAGAAAGCATTTTACTCCCGTCTCTTGGAAAGAGTTTACATCAACAGATAGAGCCTCAATTGTGCATGTGAGTTGTACACATCTGGTCATGTGCCTATGTGCATATGTATGTGCATGTGTGTATGCAAATGTTGTGCACATGTTGAGGAACACATATATGTGTGTCTAAGCACTTATGTAAACATATGTAGAGATGTTCTTTTGGTGCTTTTGTGTACACATGTGTATGGAATATATCTGTGTATGTGTCTGTGTCCTTGTGTGTGCATATATGTGTATGAGGGTGCATGTGTCCAGTGTAGTACTTGCATGTTATGGAGAGAGAGCTCCAGGGCTTGGGGATTCACTATGCCTAGGCATTGCCCCTTCATGTTCTGAGCTCTGTGCAGTGTACCTGCATGACCCTAGGTATACACAGCCTTCCACAGAGAGGAAGACTCACACTGGTTCCTCCCACAGCTTCATGCCCGCCCCCATGGCTTCACCAAGAAGAAAACCAGGACCTGAGAAGGGCAGGTGACCCTGGTGGTCCTGGGGCACAGGTGAAAGGAGGCTGGAACCACAGGGCTGCAGATGCTGGGCTGGGCCCCACCCTGTCAATGTGCCCTTGGCCTCAGCTTCCCAACCCCAGCTGGGGGGTCAGGCCAGCATCCCATGGGAGGGGCTCCTCAACCATCCTGCCTGCCCCATGCATTCCTGGGCTGGTCCTCCAAACCCAGCCCCTTTGAAGTTGGCTCTTGAAATCTGAGGCGTCTGACCCACCTCTCCTCCTAGCCTCAGGTCTCTGCCTTCGAGGAAAGGCCCACAGCAGCCCAGTGTTAAGAGCAGAATCCTGGAATCCCAGAATCCCAGAGGCTGTCTGCATCCATTCCAGTACACTCAGGGCTCTGTTCCTTCTGAGGACCCAGATCCTGCCAGGACATGGCAGCTGCTCCTCTTCCTCTCCCCAGGGCTGCTCACACCATCACCACTCCCCTCTCAAATACCTTCCCATCACTTCAACTAAAACTGCCTCTGCCCAACACCTCTGCCCCACTGGGAGCCTCATCCTGGGACATCTCTCTGGAGCACATAGACAGGGACCCTACCTCTTTAGAAGCACCATCATGACCTTTCCCCTCCTCACCAGCTGCTCCTGGCTTTTCAGCTACCCTGTTGTGGTAGCTGGAAGTTCAACAAGTCCCCACTCCCCTCTCCCCACTCTCTGCTACACCCTGCCTCCTTCTTGAATGGTCCATCAGCCTAGCCAGCTTATTACAACCAAAACAGTGAATGTTCTGAGGATCTAATGGTGCCAACCTTACCAGAAATTAAACATATTGCTGACAGTTTGTGAATGAGGGGGTCTTCCCATGTACTTGACAACCAGGACTATTGCAACAGATCGTCAAAGCTCCCAGCTGCCCACAGGAGCCACTGTGGTGTAGTTCACACCAGGGCAGACTGCCTTGGGCTGGTGTCCTCCCTTGTTGACCCCAGCCAGGATTCTTTTTCTGAACAACAAAGCGCTATACCACATTCCCTTCTAGAAGCATCCTTGGCCTCAGGTTCCCAGGTGTGTCCCCTAGCTGAGCCCATTCCTATGTCACTGTCCTTACTCTTTGGAGATTCTAAGATCAGCATTGGTTCTGCTCCCTAGCTCCCAACCTCCCTGGTAGCCCACCCAGTCTCATATTGTCCCCCACCCCACTCCCCACTGTTCACCAGCCACCCTCTCAGATCCCAACAGCTTGTGTGCTTCCTCCTTACCTTCTCAGACAGCAACATGCCAGGCCATCTGCCAATCACCCTGCCCTGGGTTTAGTGGCACTTTGAAAACTAAGAAGCCAGAAAAGCTGATGCTTAATCTGAGAGCCACCAGAAGCTGTCCTCGGAGTCACTTCAGAGGGATTTTGACTCTGAACTGCCTGCCTCTCCCAGACACACATTGCAGGTGTGGGTGAGCCCTACTTCAATCCACTTTTGTGTGCTCAAGGGAACGATGGAGAAAGGAGGCCGTTAAAACTTGAAGGCTGTGTCACTGCAGAGACATTGATGTCAAGTCCAGCCAAGACCAGGAGCTCGGGAGACAAAGTCCCTGGAGAGATAGAGAACTGGGGTCCTTTGTTGCATTGGGCCTGTGGCAAGGCAGGAGTACAAGGCAAGAGACTGGATTGTCGCCCTCTCCACCAATGACCTAAAAACCCTTGCCTAGACCTCCTTCTCAGAGGTTCCCTTATCTACCGATAATGCTGCAGTCTACAATCAGGGCCTTTGGTGGGGGAGCACTCAAAATTACAGCACTGTTGTAAAGTTGGCAGTCAGTCCTCCAGCTCAAATCCCATCCAGTCCCCTCCTGCCAACTTTTTTATTTAAAAGTACTGGGCTGTAGTTCGAGTGTGACATGTGTCCACAGGTTCTTGAGTTTGGACACTCTGTCCCTAGCTGAGGAAGCTGCTTCAGGGAAGGTTGTGGAAACTTGAAGAGGTATAGCCTTGGGAGAGGACGTAGGGATGGGCCTTAAGATTGTGTAGCCCCACCCCACTTTCTGTCCTCTCTGCTCCCTGGCTGCTGCTAAGCTACCCCATCATCTTGCTGCCATGCTGTATGTACCCTGACGAACTGTACCCTTAGATTGCGCCACAACTAAACCCTTCTTCCTTTGAATTGCTTTCTATCAACTATTTGATCATAGCAATGAGAAAGTATCTAATACACACAAGTATTCTGAGACACACCTGTGACAGGCCAGCCCCAGCTCCCTTCCATCCTCCATCCTGTCCCTGTGATCCTGAGTTGGTTCTCCATGGTCACTCCTCAGGTTCTTGCAGACTCGGGGACTACTGTTCAGGCTCCACTCTCTAACCACAGCCACACACATGCAGCTACCTGTCAGGGGCAATTGGCACCATCTTACCCAAGAGCCTTCGCTTCTGTGCAATACCTAGATATTAGCAAATGCCCTGACACCTAGAGCATCCTGGAACAACTGGGCTGCATTTCCTGGGAATCTCGGTCTCAAGACCTCTCTCATGCCTGGAAGGTGCTCACTCCAGCAGGGCACAGCCACCTTACCAAGCAAGTGGCACACCTGTGAAGAGCACTGAGGACCATGGCCTCCAGGCAGAGGTGGTGTCCTCTCTACAGTGGACTTCCATCCAGACTTCCTGATTCTAAGACATTCTATGATTGAGAGCATGAATTTTGGCTTTATTCTTATTATTCGTTTGCCTGTATGTATGTATGTATGTATGTATGTATGTATGTATGTATGTATGTTAGTCTGTCTGATTCCACACACTGACAACTAGCAAGGAACTGAGGATCAAGAGATGGCCTCCAACATGCTATAAGTATGCAGGTGTCCTGGTGAGAGGCCAGGCGGCGAGTGACTTTGGGAAATCTCAAGGCAGGGGAGCAATCACCTCTGCAGTGCCATGGAGAGAATGTGTCCACAAAGCAAGCTGCCAGGTGAGGTGGAGATGCCTTTGCCCCGCCACAAGGTGAGGTTGGTCACTGACTTGCACAGGGGAGGGATGGTAGCTCATCTCTACGATGTTCCTATGATATTATTATTACCCTTTAGTTTACATCACTCCACACTCCAGAACTGAAGACAGATGCCTCCTCTTATAGATGGGGAAACCGAGGTTTAAGGAAGCTGGTCAGGGTGGCGTGAAACCCTTGACGGGGGGCTACCTCAGAACACAAATATCCTCCCCTCCTCATGCCCATAGTTTTGCCTGGCTGCAGACCTTCGTTTTTTCTCCCCTCCATCAATGCTGGCTTAACCTCCAGCCGGTCTAAGGCTTTCTTATGTGACTACGAAGCCTCGTTGGTTCCCTTAGGGGCTTCCTGTGCCACCCTGGACTGCTACCCGGATCCATCTGTCTGTGTCCTGCATGTCATATCGCTGTGAGCTCCTTGGAGGTGAGCCTGCTCATCCCTTCCACCCAGTACAGAGTGGATGTATAGCAAAGGCCTTTGATGAACAAGTCTTTGTTGTTCTGTTATTTTTAGATAGGACTTTTAGTCCAGACTAGTCTCTAACACATGCCGTAGCTGAAAAGGACCTTGAACTTCTGATTCTCCTGCCTCAGCCTCCAAAGTACTGAGATTACAGGAGCTCAGCACCACATCTGGCTTGGGTGACAGTCTATTAGTTTTCCTTGGATTTAGATTAGTTTTTAGATAAATGAAGGCTCCTCTCCTGCCTTCTGCAAGCATGGGCACCCTGAGTAGTCACGCAGTCACACACACCCTCTTCTGAGAGGTGTCAGTTTTTCCTTTCTGATGGAACCAGTGGGTTTGGACTCGTCACCCTTAAATTCAACTCAGGACTTGTTACTCTAAATCCGAGGCTGCAACAAAAGCAGTCCTCTTCCATGGGGATCCCAGTGAGGGGATGCCAGCCTCTGACCCACAACTGGGGGGCTCAGACTAGGACAGGGACTTTCCCAGAGCCCCAGAGAGTTGGGAATGAGCATCGCTGTGCCCTAGGCTTCTGCCAGCCCAGTTTCCCTGCTGTGAACACCCTCTCACGTGCTGTAAAGACGGAGGTGAATATTGGAACAGAAATGCACATCTACATTGGGTGATTCCCCATAGTTAATGATGTTTTATTAAAGAAATTATGGATTGTGCTGATGGAGGCCTGAAGAGTCAGTCCGTGCAGGGAAGGAAATGACACCTGCTCACAGGGGAGAAGTGTGCCCCATAGTGGCAGAAAAGAGAAGTGCAGCCCACAAGTGTAGTCAGACCCTGGAGGGCTTGGGATTCACAGTCATGAAGAAGTCCTGTGTGCCTGAGACAGCCTTGGGAACTCAGTTGTGTGCAGAGCAACTGTCTCTTAACAGTTCTCCTTCTTTCCCCCACTCTCCTGTGTTCTGGCATGTCATAGAGACACATGGAAGCTGTCTATGAGTGGAGACTGACTGGGATGTGGGGTGTGGTGGAGCTGAGGTGGCCTGTGTGGTCCTTCCTCTTTTCCAGCCCAGAGAGCCATTCAGTTTGGTCGCCAGTAGCCCTGGAAGATGTCACAGCGAGAAGAATAATAACATTGGCTCTCTGAGCCTGGGTGTCTACCTCAGTAAGGTAGGGGCAAGTGAGCCTTCCTCAAGGGGCAGATGACAGCAGATGGGGTGCCTGAGGGTAAGGGTGGAAGGGTTGACCCAGGGAGTGCAGGGGTGCTTACAGTGACCACGCACTGCAACCTTCTAAAGTCCATGAATGAGACAGAAGCTATTGTTCTGATGGCTTTCAAAACCCAGGCCCTGTGCCCTCCCGGAGGGGTTGTGGTCTGAATTCTCCTTCACATGTGGGAACTTGCACAGAACTAATTCACATACACTGCTGCCACTCAAAGTGGACAGTGGGAGTGGGAGGTGCCTGTGTCTGCCATGTCCCCCAACTTCTCAAATCACTGTGCTAAGCCCAACAGGAAGTCATAATGGAAGTATACAAAGCTACATTGGCAACATGAGAAATATCGGGCTAGTATACAGCATCTGGTTCCACGCCTCAACGCTTTCTCAGTAGACCTGAGCACCAAGGCATCCACACTGCAAGGCGGACCACTCCACGATGGTGATGCCCTTGTCCTCACCTGCACGTGGGACTGTGGACTCTCAGACCTGGCAGACTCCCTGTGCCTGCTTCCCAAGCTGTAGAAGGGAAATCGCTGCCACTTCAAAATCTTCAGAACAGTGTATGGTGGCCAGAACTCCGTCATTATCAAGTGTCTCCTGTGCTTTAATCCCAGCAGGAGGCATGGAGCGTGCTCTACATGTCTCTTTGGCAAACCAAGGTTTTCAGCTCTCATGCACAGCTGTCCCGCCTCATCTAAGGTCTCGCTTTCTGCATTTTACTTGGAGGGTGTCACCTGTAGTCTGTATATATTAAATGGAAAGTTCCAGAAAGAAACATTTGTAAGATTTTTGAGAAGTCATGCACTGTTCTAAGCAGCAAGAGCTCGCTTGCTCTCTGGCCCTGCAATACCATCCTCCCAGGCCCTACCTTTATGAATGAAGGTCTCCATAGCAGGCTCTAAAGGTTTCGGCTAGCTGTGTAACCCTGGTCACTGCTCCTGTCCTGGACTCCATGGGGACTGCAACTGATCAGACCCAAAAGGATCATCCATGCTTGGCTTATGGTAGAGCTCAACAAGCTGCATCTTGTGAGCCAAATTCTACTGTTCTCTTAGTTTGTAAATAAAGCATTATCAAAACAGTCATGTCCATTCACGAATCAGATACATCTATGTTCATGTTATAGCCTCATTATCGATAATTTGCTTTCCAAAACAATAATATTGTCACCCACTCTGGAAGTAAGGCTGGGTCAATCCATCCCAGCTGGAAGAACTTGTGACCCTGCTCAGGGCAGTGGGGTGGTTTTCAGGGGCTCTGGAGATTTCTTCTTTACTGATCACTGAGAGGCAGGATTCCTTGACAGCAGCAGCCATCAGCCCCTGCTTCCCGAGTGGTCACTGGTGGTGATGGGAAGGGGAATGGGACAGTGATATCCATCCTGCCACTCATCTGGCTAAGCAAGATTCCCATGAAGAACGCTTTTCTTTGGACACTGTTCAGCATAGGATGGGTGTGTTGAGGCCAACTCCACATCACTCAGCTTCCTTGGTGACCATGCAGCTGTCATCAAGCCCAATCCTCGGTGCATCAACTTCTGACAGACCTCTCAGAGAGGAGTAGCTGAATCTACATCCTGGTGCTTTCTGCTTGGTGTGCAGAGGGGCGCAAGCTCAGGCTGACGTAAGAAACCACAAATGAAAACACCATTAACATCTATTTGTACAGTTGAGGAGGATAGAAGTCTGAAGCCAAGGTCGTGGTCCTTGGTTTGCATCTCCTGGCTTGCAGAAGCTGTCTTTCCATCATGCCCTGCCTCAGCATCTCTTCATGAGGAAAGTCCTACCGGGAGGGCCTTAGCCCAGGACGACATGAGAACCCAGATCCTCCCACAGGCCAGCTTCAAAGACATCCCAGAGGGCTTCAGGCTTAAGCATGTGCATTTGGGGACAAATTCAGTCCCCAGCAATCATGAAGAAGGGACCCAAGGAGACAGGATCCCTCACCTGTGAATCTAGCATGCTACAGACTTACTCAAATGCATAAAAACAGCTTGGACAGGATACTACCTCTGGTCCTTGCTCCTGGTTTTTTGTGACATCATATTGTCACACTACATGACCCTCAGGTTGTGACATTGTTTCTCTCTAGAGGTGCAGGCCTTATCATCAGCCTTGAGAAGATGGGTCATCCATTATTTAAAGGCAAAGAATGGTAGATTTCATCCATCAGCAACACCCTCACTTATCCTTCTAACCACCAGCCAACCAGCCACCCATATACCTGCCCATCCATCCATCCATCCATCCATCCATCCATCCACCCATCCATCCATCCAATTATCTAGCCATTAACTCATAGCCTACATATGTATCATCCATCTGCTTGTCCAGCCACCCATTCATTCACCCATGTACTTATCCGTACACTTACCTGCCTCCCCATCCACTCACCTACCTGTTCATCCATGTACCCATCCATCTATTCATCTCACCTATGTATCAGTTTTATTCACTCATCCACCCACCAGCCTATCTAACCACCCATCCATCCATCTGTCCTTCAACCCCCCCCCCCCCCCAGATTCATTTAACACTTAAGCAACCACTAAGGTTAAATTCTTGCCTTCCTTTACCAAGTTGATTCCCATACTCAGATCTCCCATTTACTGCCCCATTGATGGGACAGGAGACCTCAGAATTTTGACACTGGGCTATGCATCAGACAATAGTTTCCATGCAGAGGTGCCTTGGGAACTCCCCACCCTAGAGTATGACCATCTCCATCCCACAAAGATCCCGCAGCTTCCCAGGACCCCTGCTTGCTCCTGGAGGCTGGAGATCCACAGAGAGGAGCTTTTGCTTCCTGCCCACAGCTCTGTCTGCTGGGGCCTGAAAACCGATCTTCCATAAAGGAGGGCCCAGCCAAACTCGAAATGGAAAACAGACTCTCGGCAGCTAAAGAACGGCTGGCCCAGACAGCCTGGATCAAAGGCAGGCTGGGCTGTCCAGGGCCTCAGCACGGTGTCTGGTTATCAAATTTGCACTTGGCAGAGTCTCTGCTGCTCACTCTTCTGGAAGGAAGAAAGGTCCAGCCAAGTACAGGTAACCCAGTCCAGCATGGCTGGGGCTTGACCCCACCTCACAGGACACCTGCTATGTGTGCTGTCTCTGTAGCTCTGCAGAGAGTCCCTACTCTTAAGTGCCTGATGATTGACTGCCCCACACTTTATCTCCAGTCGGAGGTGTGTGCAGAGCAGCCTGGTCAGCAGGTACAGGTAACGATACACCTCACCATAAATATCCAGCGGACTAACCCGAGAGCAGGCATGGGGAGAACTGAACATAGTCGTTGGAGGCTGACATCCTACTGGGTATTTGGTGGTCTTCTTTGTTGTAGCATCTGGCTCTCTGTGCAGGAAACAAGCAAGATTCAAGAGCAGATACTATTACTATCTGGGGGCTCTGGGGATAAGAGGACCAACACTCAAGTAGAGTTTTTCCACCATAGAGAAAAGAAGCCAAGAAGGATCTAAAAACAGGTTGTGAGGCCATCGGAGAAAGGCCTGCAGCTGGCTCTGCATCAGAAAGCCTCTGCTGGCTAGGAGACCCTGTGGCACACAATGGGCAATGGTTCATTGCTCACACAGTATCAGCCTGGGCCTCTGCTGGCCATGTCTGGCTTTTGTGGAGACAGCTGAGGGCATGGGCTCTGCACTATGTGCCTGTGGTCCTCCAGCCAGCAAGCCCGGGTGCATGCTCATAGGGAAAGCAGCATGGCTGTGTAAATGACTCCACCCCCAGCCCCACCCCTGACACTTTCAGAAGCAGCTGTGCCACTTGGGGAACAGTCATAGTACTTACATGGAGAGGAAAGGAGGTGCTGCCAGGACCCTAATGGGCATCAGCCTTTGATGATAAACTTACAGAATGGTCCCATCGCCTGAGGCAGAGGCCACTGCAAAGCTCTAGGCCTGCTGTTCTTAGCTTTCCACAGAGAGACATGCTCCAACCCCACTGCCCACTCTCCTGCAGGATCACAATGCCATCTGTCTCCCTGTACAGGTGCCCTGGCACAGTCGCTTGCTCCCACTGTGGCTGCTGCACATACAGGGTAGGGTGAGTACTGGCCCTTCTAGCTCCTGGTGACTGGCCTTGAAGAGTAAAGGGTCTGACCCTAAGGTCTGGCCACAGCCCAGCCCCCATGGCTAACTGAGGCTCGGTGAGTATCTGCCGATCCAACTCCATGACAGCTTCAGCAGCAAGAGCGATAGCAGTGCCGGGGCTTTGCCCTCCCAGGGCCGGCCTCGTCCATTATCAGCTTCAGGTTCTTGTCATCACACACCAGGCGCAAATCGGAATCAAATGTGGCGCCTGCGTGGCAAAGCCCTCCTCTTCGCCCTTGCACAAAAGCTGGGGGCTGGGGGCAAAGTCCTGCCAGGTCAACTTGAAAGGGAAGGAGAGACAGCGAGGGAGGAGCTGGGGCCTGAGGATTCTAGAGACTTTGGTTTTCATTTTCCCTCCTGGCTCCTTGGGCTCCAGGAGCGGACAGGGCCGAATCCCACAAGAAAGCCAGCTCCGGTCAGGCCTAAGCGAAGCCACGTGTCTTTGTAGCCCTTCAGACATTTTGAAATGCTTTTCAAGCATCAGTGGGCCCCCAAAACTCCTGATTGTATCAGTGGAGGGCTCCCCTATTGGGCCCAGTAGTGAGTGTCAGTCTATACCCCAGCAGCTTCTCCATGCCTCTGGTGGGGCCATGTTCACATGGGCATCTTAGGGTTGGTGTTGCCTAGCAACCACCCACTTCTTTCAGCTCCTTAAATGCTCTCAGTCACTAGGAGGATAGGAGGCCACTGTTTTGCAGAGGTGGCTAGGAGGCCCCACTCAGATCCTCTGTGACCAGGGCCCCACACACAGCACTTGCAGTCACTCTGGCTTCTATCCTGGTTTCCTCGCCCAGTCACCTCTCTAGTCCTATTTAAACCTTACCACAGGCTGCCTTTGGTTTGCAGGACTCCACTCCTGGCATATCAAGATGGGCAGTCCTTCTTACCCACAGATCTAGGATCCCCCAACCCCTCCAGGACTTATGTGATCCAGGACAGCTTGAATCTGCAAGCTCCTCCTTCGTGCCTTCCACCTAAAGAAAAACCTGTGTGGTCCTCGTGGCTGCGTGATGCCTGAGGCCTGTGCCTTCCTGTCAGGCTTGAGCCCCAGTGGAGGTGGGAAGGAGGGAGGAGCTAAGTCAGCATCCCCATGGGGGATGCTCCTTCCCTCCTTTCTCCATCTCTCACTAGATCAAGACCAGATGGATCAGGGCTACTAACCACTGCCCCACACTGCTCTACTCTCTACCACCCACATCCGCTCTTTCCTCCTCTATCATCTTGAGTGAACATCTGACCCCATGGGTGGCTTAAGATACAGATGCCCCTTGCTGGTAGCATCTTCCATGGGTCTTCGAAAGATCAAAAAGAGGGACCAATGACCTCAGCTATCCTCTGGGACCTGAGTGAGGACATGCTGGGAACAGTGGTAGCTGGCCCCTGAAAAAGAACTGCCAAAGAAGGCTCCAAGAGGCAAGGTCCCTGCATCATTAGCTAGAGCCCACCAGGCTGTGGAAAGAGGCTCATGTGTGGAAACCAAGGCCAGTTACTAAACCTACCTAGGGTGCCAAGGGAAGGTCTGGGTAGGGATTGTGTCCTTGACTCACTAGATAAGTGAGAATTGATCTCTGAATATGGAATGTTCCCTAAAATCCCACATACAAAAAGGCATGGTCCTCATCCAAACACTAGAAAGTGTCAATTCTTTTCCCTTTTCTTTTTCATGTATTTATTTTTATCACACTTGTGAGTGTTTTGTCAACATTATGTATGTACACCACTGCAGTTGATCCTGGGAAGCTGCCCTGTACTGTTTACCCTATCCATCTATACATGAAAGGACCACAGGAAAGCAGGATACCTTTGAACCCCTCACAAATCACAACAAACACACATGCTGTCTTCTAAAGATCCTTACTCCTCCTCAGGAGTTCAGATCTGGTCTCATCAATGACTGCCAGCCAGTCACATCTCCAGATAACCGAGATGTGACCCTGAGAAGACAGTATGTATCCAACAGAGGTTCTGTGGGGACCAGACTTGGCATTGCCTGGTTTCTGTGAGCCTCCTCTTCCAGGTGGAGATCTTCCTGGGACCACAACCACATACTCCCACCCTACCTACTTGCCCCTGTCCTCACCCAAAAGACTTCTATAACTCAAGTCAGATGATGTCTCATGTCCACATTGCTAAGTCCCCAGTGGCTCCCACCAGATGTGGGGCAAGACACTGAGAGGGGCCAGACACTAGAGTCACACTTTACAAAGTATCCAGGGGCCAAGCAAGAGCTCAATAGATAAAATGCTTATCTACAAGTATGAGGACCAAGGGTTTGGATCCCCCAGAACCCATGTAAAAACCAGACAGGTGTGGGGAATGCCTCTAGCTCCAGTACTCTGAGGATAGATGGAGAACCCACAGAACAAGCTGGTAGTGAGACTAGCTGGAATTTACAAGTCTATGGTCAGCAAGAGATTCGGTCTCAATAAATACAGTGGGAAATAATTAAGGAAGACATTTGACATCAACCCCAGGTCTATACACACACACACACACACACACACACACACACACACACACACCTGCATGTACATGTGCACCTACATACATTTAGACATTCATGCACATCACACACACACACACACACACACACACACACACACACACACACATACACACCACAATAGTAGCCAGACATAGTGGTACCACCTCAGCACTTGGGAATCTGAGGCAGGAAAACATTGTGAGCTGAAGGTCAGCTTACCCACTATACCCAACCTCAAACAAACCCAGATGTCAGGCAGCCAAGTCACCTTGCTGTCCAGTGGCCCAGTGGAAAGAGCTGCCCAAGACACAGTGGATAATAAGAGGATAATAAGTGGATAATAAGAAGAGAATGGAGGGAAGGTAGTCAGGAGACTGCCAAACTTGAACTCTGAGCTCTGCCCCAGCAACTCCTAGAGACGGGAGTTCCTGGAAGATGGGACAAATCTCATTCATTCCTACTCTTCACACTCTCCATGGGTCACATCAGTGGCTGCCATTCAGACAAGTGAGGATGGCAGCCTCAGTGAAGGGTGGAACTAGCAGAGACCCAGCGAGAACAAGGACCACAGAGGACAGGGGCCCAAGCAGAAGGAGATGCATGGCTTGCTCAGCACCCAGGACAGCTCCCGTCCCTCAGCTGGAGACCACGGAGGCTTGAGCTAGGAACTCTGTGGAGCAAAGAGCCTCCTGACACAGAGGTGATTCAGATCAGGCCCAGCATGGCCAGCAGGGACCAGTCAGGGCTCCTTCTCCCAGAGATCCAGATCCAAGAAGTCACAGCACATCTCTATGCAATCTTGGCTCCCTACAGCTGTGACCCAGTCATTTTTTCTGTTTTCCTCCCCTGCCCAGCCTCCTCCAGAAGCCAATGAGGATCAAGACGGGAGAGTAGGTTCCACCTCTCTGAGCCAGGCTTACTCAGCCACAAAGCAGGCCCAACAACACCCAAGTCACCCTGTCTCCATGAAGAGGCTTCAAGCTACTCTCTCCTTCAATCTCTCACCTCTGCCTCTTGGTTGTTACCCAAGATGATCCCAGCAGAAGAAGGACAATACCTGCCTCCATCCTCCTTGCTCATCCTAGCCTGGGTCTGCCATGTGGGAGGGGTTTGGACCTGAATGTGTGCCCTTCTCAGCCCCTTGACTGTCATGATGTTCTTTTCCCAGAAAAGCTTCTAGGTTTAAGCAACGCCTCTTCTCAGTGACAAGCCAGGGACTGCCAGTAAGAGACATTCAGTGCATCTAGTGAGCACTCAGGTAGGAGCCAAGTGTGGCTGCTCCAGCCCTCACAGTCAATTGATCGCTAGCAGGTTGTTCCTGGAATCGGGGACGCAAAGAATTCTTTTAAGCTTACTCCTTGTCTGTCCCTGTCCACAACCCACTCAGCTGCCTGTTGCGTCTCTCTCTTTCCCTCTCTCTCCCTCTCCCTCTCCCCCTCTCTCTCTGTGTCTTTCTGTCTCTCTCCTCTCTCTCCTCTCCCTCCTGTCCTCTTCTCTCTCTCTCTGTCTCTCTAAGTCTCTCTCTCTGCCTTTCTGCCTCTCTTCTCTCCCTCCTCTCCTCTTCTCTTTCTCTGTTTCTCTCTCTCAGCCTCTCTCTGTCTCTCTGTCTGTCTCTGTCTGTCTCTGTCTCTGACTCTCTCTCTCTGTCTCTCTCTCT